>LPNX010555823.1:1288256-1392849 GCA_001517045.1 Pseudotsuga menziesii | reverse complement strand
ATATATATATATATATATATATAAAACAAGATTTAACAAAAGACAAATTTGAAGTAAACTAAAACAAGAACAAAAGTGTTTTTGGGTTTTCAAGTATTTTTCAATCTTATAAAGAATATCAAAGCAAAACTTTCTCTTTATACTATGAAGGAAATGAAAGATCAATTTCCCCCTACTACAGAGATCTAAGGAAACAAAAAGTGATCTCAATACAAGAGAATTCAAGACAAACTCAACTAATGCACACAAAGATGAAATGCAAATTTTCTGATTTCAAAGAATACAATCCACATAAAAGAGTAATAGGTTTCCAGCAGCGAAAAAAACGTAAATTTTAATGCAAGAAACATAAAATATTCTTTGAATGCAAAGATAAAATAATTGAAAGTGACTGTAGAATATACGATTCTTGCCCCCCTAGGAATCGTATATGCACATCATTTCGCTTAAAAAACAAGCTAAAAACACCCTGAAATCACTTAAAAAAGGGGTCATTGAGTACTTACCTCGGCACACTATGAGAGGTTGCACTAGGGCGTTAGTAGGGTGTCGGCGCAAGTTGTATAATGGGTAAAGGCACCAGTGACGCACAATGCAGTCACCAAACAGGAGTCAATGGCACTACTTGTCAAAATGCAGAAGGCGCTAGAGTATGGTTGGCACTCTGTCAAGCCTACCTAGGGGCGCCAACGAATTCTCAGACTTGAAAAAGCCAGTAACATACAAACTAAGCCAATTATGGATCAAGATGGTATATTAGTGAGGAAACCACACATCACAAGAGGTAATTGAAAGGATGTTAAGGTGGATTACTCACCTTAACAACTCAAATGAGTTAAGCAAACAAGAATCACAAGTTTTCAAGCAAAATGTAATAAAAACTCTCAGATCTAACTGGATTTGCTCCAGATCTGATCGGATCTATCCCAAATCTGACTGGATCTACTCCCCAGTATGGTCGCCAATTTTGTTTGTAGGAATACTTCAACCAATGAGTACACTACTTGTTCCTCTAGAACAGAAAGTCACAGTAGCATATCCTTTCCCTAGATAACTAATCTACTTGAATGAACAACTCTTGTACCTCAGATCTGAAGGATTTTGTCTGTGTTTCACTGATCTTGATGCGATCTACTGTACCTACATAGAAACACAAGATAAATCAATAATCTATATTAGTTATCAAGGAATCTAAGAATAAATGATTGATATTCACACACATAATATATGGGAAAGGGAAACACTTTTGTATTAATCAATGAAAATAGAAAGCTACAACTAAATCCTTGATGTCAATAGCTTTATCTCCACAAGGTATTTGATACACTCACACAACTCTCCATTATTACAAGTTCTTCCTCACAAGACTCTCTCAACTTTGCCTCAATACCAGACTTCAATCCAACAACATAAGGATGCTCTTCTTGGTATCCCCTCACATGGTCCATGAATCCTTATTTTATAGGCGAGGGGAGGCTTAAATGAGATGAGATATTTTGGGAAGAGGATAGGGAATGGTCCCTATGGGATAGGAGGTCAAGTGCCAGCTCTCCCAAGTAGATAGGATCACCCTCCACGAGAGCTTTCACTTGGAAACTTATCGAAACTTCTATTTTTTCCTTTTAAAGCTTGTTGGCGCTCTGTCATAGAAGGCAAGATGCACTAGCCAGTCTAAGAGTGGGAAAAAAGTATCCAAAAGAGTTCTTGTCTAGGGATTTTGAGGGATTGAAGCATTAGTGTAGATTTTAGGTGCAACACTAACTCTTGTGACAATAATTCAAATTTTTTTCTAGTCAACGAGATACATGTGCTGAGGACATTTAGCTCTAACCTTCTGTCAAAGCCGAGGACAAAGCGAAGGATTCTTCGGCTTCTCGAAGCCTGCGTAAAAGATCGTAAAATCTGAGAGAGTGTTCAGAAAAAAGACCAATAACAGTCAGATGATCAGATGAAAGGAAAAATGTAGCAAAGATGAGTTATAAATACACATTACAAATTACCTCAAGTCCAATAGTTATAAATACACATTATGAATTACCTCAAGTCCAATAGTTATAAATACATATTACGAATTACCTCAAGTCCAATAGTTATAAATACACATTACAAATTACCTCAAGTCCAATAGTTATAATATTTGAGGACTGTATGAGTAAATCATACATTTGAAACTATGTATTTAAGATACACATTATTAAAATAGTCTATTCATCCATAATCCATAAAACTATTCGGGTACGGGGTACTCCCAAAAGACCGAACACCTTGAGCAACCACTTCACACAAATAGATCACAGATCAACACATCGATGTTTGTCATGTGGTTAAAACCCTCGAGAGGGAAATAGTCCATGACCCCAGCCAAATAGCTACTTGGAGCAATTTATTATGCAAAAGAAAGAAAGTTACATGAGCTTCTCATAATCGATCAACTAGCCAAGGACCCTCCATGCTCTTTAAATAGAGATCATGGACCAATCAGGTGTTAAGCCACGGATCAATGGTAGGTATGATCTAAGAGAGGTTGAACCGTTGGATCACTTTATGTCTAGAGCATATCGTGACCGTCGAACTAGAATATTTAAAAATGCATACTAATGCATACGAAAGAAACACACTTTACCTAACGGATATATTACACAAGTTGATCTTAACTAACTCCTAAGTGTCTAAATATCCTAACATCCCCCCTTAAGAACAACTTGGGATAGGATTGAAGGATTTACAAAAGTGACACTATTAGGAGAAGGAAGGAGGCATTAGAGCCTATCCCCCCTTAAGGACACATTCCTGAACTCCTAACATAGATCGAAGTTTAGAAAACTTCGCTTCTGTAAGAGACTTGGTGAAGATGGCTGCAACTTAATCATCTGTAGTGCAATAGAGCATTTCAAGAACACGATCATGAACAAGATTTCTGATGAAGTGCATGTGTAGCTCAATGTGTTTGCTACGTTGACGTAGAACTGGATATTTGGCAAGCTTGATGGCACTTTGATTATCGCACCAAATTGGAGTAGGCTGCTGCTGCTCGAATCCAAACTCTGAAAGGATCTGTTGAAGCCATAAAGCTTCTTGACTGGCATTAACTGCGGCTCGATATTCTACTCATGCTGAAGAAAGAGCAAGAGCTTTTTGTTTCTTACAAGCCCAAGTGACAGGTCCAGATCCCAGACTGAAAACATAACCTGCAATAGACTTTCGATCATCAGGATCGCTGGCCCAATTTGAATCAGTGAAACCAACCAACAAGGGTTTCCCCCCTGTACTGTAATGAATCCCAAACTGAATTGTACCTCGAATATATCGAAGTATTCTTTTTGCTGCTTTCCAGTGACTTTCATGAGGAGTTTTCATATAACGGGCAACATGACCAACGGCAAAGGAAAGGTCAGGACGGGAATGAGTCAAGTATAAAAGACTACCAACAAGATGACGATACAAGGTGGAATCTACTTCAGGGCAAGTACAAGTGGTAGAAAGCTTGACTCCAGACTGGAAGGGAGAAGGGGCTGGTTTACAATCTTCCATATGAAAACGACGAAGAAGGTCACACGCATACTTAGATTGGGAAAGAAATATTGCTTCTTTGGTTTGCAAGACTTGGAGAACAAGAAAATAATGCAAATGTCCTAAGTGTGACATTTCAAATTTTTTCTTAAGACTGGATTTTACATGGGTTAAAAGCTTAGGTTCACTACCAGTAAGAATAATATCATCAACATAAAGAATAATTATGATGAGATGGTTTCCTACTTTCTTCGTATAGACATTGGGGTTAGAATGACATCTAGAAAAACCAGTGTCAAGTAGAAAGCTATCCATTTTGGAATACCAAAATCTAGGAGCTTGCTTAAGGCCATATAAGGATTTCTTAAGGCAAAAGACAAGGGTAGAATTATTCTGAACATATATAGGAGGTTGTTCCATGTAAATGTACTTCTGTAAATCACCATGTAAGAGTGCATAATTGACATCCATTTGATGGACTTCCCATTTATGTAAGGCTGCAAGGGAAAGAACAAGGCAGATGGAGTTCATTTTTGTGACAGGGGCAAAGGTTTTATTGTATTCAATCCCTTTAACTTGGGAAAACCCTTTGGAAACTAACCTCGCCTTAAGTCTTTCAACACTTCCATATGATGCATACTTAGTTATGTAGACCCATTTACATCTGACAAGTTTTCTTTTGGAAGAGGAACAAGATCCCAAGTATCGTTCGCCATTAAGGAACGATATTCTTCATCCATAGCTGCATCCCAATCTGGATTTCCTGAAGCTTTTGCAAAATTTTCTGGATCATGATTCTTGGAAACTTGAGCCAAAAGAGAAGATGCTCGCTGAAATTGAGAACGTGTTCGACGTTGATCTCTAGGATAACCGACAATATCACCAGCTGCTTCACATGTTGAATGGATCCATCGAGGAAGCATTGGTGCTGGTGCAATTGGAGGAACATGAGCAGGCGGAGGTGGATTTTCATCCTCTGTCATCATCATAAATTGGAGTTGGAAACATGTCAAGGAAGTTGGAAGAAGAAGAAAAAGAAGGCACAATCGTCGAATCAGGCTTGCAGGCCAAAGATGGCACACCTGCCAAGTTAGGCTCCCAGGCCAAGAGATTTTCATCAAATTTAACATCTCTTCTAATGATTATATCATGAGAATGTGGTTGAAGAAGTCTATAACCTTTTACATCTTCAGAATATCCAACAAATATGCACTTTTCACTTTTAGGCTGCAATGATTTCCGTTTTTCATTCAAAATGTGAGCCCATGCTTCACAACCAAACACACGAAAGTGACTTACATCTGGTTTAATTTTACTCCATGCTTCTTTCGGTGTTATACCTTGTAAAACTTTAGTGGGTGTGCGATTAACTATGTAATTTGCACAATTTATGGCCTCAGCCCAATATTGAAGACTTAGTCCCTTAGATTGGATCGTGTATATGGAATAGTGTACTGTTGTTGGATTCCTTGTTCAGTGTAGAAAGTAGTGAACTTGTTGTTAACATATTCTCCTCCATTGTCAGATACTAACTTAATAATTTGATGACCAGATTGTTTTTCAACAAGGACCTTGTAGGTCAAGAACATGTTAAATACTTCGCTCTTAAGTTTTAGGTAGTAAACCCAAGTGTGTCTAGAGTAGTCATCAATGAAACTTAAGAAATATTTGAAACTAGAAAAGGAAGCAGATGGAAGAGGACCACACAAGTCACTATGCACAAGCTCCAAGGGAACCACGGCATGCCAAGAGGCATGCTTGTCAAAACTATCCCAATGATGTTTTTTGAGTACACAACCGGAACAAACACCATCCTTGCAAGATACCATCGGAAGACCATTCATCNGAGTTATCCTGAACATATCTAGGAGGTTGTTCCATGTAAATTTCCTCCTGTAAATCACCATGTAAAAAGGCAGACTTGACATCCATTTGATGGACTTCCCGNATCACTCATGCCAAAGTTTGCTCAAGTTATCACTATGAGCAACAAAAACTGAAGGAAAAGGTGATGACCCAAAGTTGTTAAATTTGTACAACCTGGTAATTGTTCGGGTACAGGGTACTCCCAAAAGACCGAACACCTTGAGAAATCACTTCACACAAATAGATCACAGATCAACACACCGATGTTTGTCACGTGGTTAAAACCCTCAAGAGGGAAATAGTCCATGGCCCCAGCCAAATAGCTACTTGGAGCAATTTATTATGAAAAAGAAAGAAAGCTACATGAGCTTATCATAATCGATCAACTAGCCAAGGACCCTCCATGCTCTTTAAATAGAGATCATGGACCAATTGGGTGTTAAGCCATGAATCAATGGTAGGTATGATCTAAGAGAAGTTGAACCGTCGGATCACTTTATGTCTAGAGCATATCGTGACCGTCGGATTAGAATATTTACAAATGCATACTAATGCATACTAAAGAAACACAATTTACCTGATGGATATATTACATAAGTTGATCTTAACTAACTCCTAAGTGTCTAAATATCCAAACAAAAACCCTCGGTAGAACCGAAGGGTAGCATTCTGAGACTTGGTTCATAAAACCCTCGTTAGAACCTGCAAATCAAAATATATATTAATTTTACAATGCTTGAGGATCAAACCCTGCATTTGTACCAAAACATAACTCACTACAAATCGAAAATTCAAGACTCCACTCAAGAGAGACTTATCAATTAAATGTAGAGCTCGACATTTCCATGATCGAATATCATGGACCTCTTTTGGTTACCCTCATTTTTGTTCTTGGATCTAAGCTGTTTGGGAGGATAATAGATAATCAGTGAGTGCACCCAACGATGAAAGATGTTGAGAAAAATGTAGGTGAACATGAGAATGAGAATTCAAGCTTTCTGTTGGTGCCCAAGTCCAGCCTTGAGTCTGAGAAAGACAGTATATTCTCCTCCTTCGGGCAGGCAGGTGAGAGTTCAGTTTTTTATTTGGGCATAGAGCTTTGCATGGGTGCCCTGTCGATGTTCTATCGGGGCCTCAAGTACTCCATTATTTTGGATGTGGCTCTCAGATGGAATGGCACGCGACTTACCAAGGTCGTAGTCTCCACGCTCAAAGAGCAACAACAGAAGACCAACGATCCCTTGACTTTGAATACCAATGTGCTTGTGAATATAAAGTTGGGGAAATTAAATTCAATGAAGGTTATGGTACGCATGGGATGGAACCTGGTTATTGACAGGCTTGGTGCCAATGCCAAAGTCCAAGGTGAGCATATATTAACTCCTATTTATTTTAAATCCAAAAAGTTATTTGATAAGCTATGCTACAAGTTTAGTTTTGAAGAAAATGTAAGAACATACCTATGCCATTACACATATGACGGTAAAGGGATGCCATAACTAGAGAGAACATCATATTACATTAAATCAAGAAATTGGAAATTCAATACTTTATTCTTAGATATGAGAAAAAAGGAACTTCAAACCCTCTATCAAAAGGAAGAGATTTTACCAAATACATGTACAATGTATACTCATGTGCAAGGAATACCACTGTGCAAGGTATAATCCTGTGCAAATCTTCAACGAAAAAAAATTTGAAGTTTCAAGGATGTTCTTTCATCCTCGAATTCCTTGTTCTATGATACATATGAAAACTCCCATCCCTCTCTCTAAGGGAAGAGAATTTACCAAGTAGCTAAACAATTTCAGTCCGAATAAATACGTCAAACTTGGAGGTTCCAACTTCATAAATTTGGCGAAAATCAAAGTCAAGTCATACGTGAACTAATTCTATGCAAGGTATACTCCCGTGCATGTCTCCGGGATCAAAATATTGAAGTTTTCATGATGTTCCTTCATCCTAGAAACTTTGAATTCCTTGGAAATAAGGAAATCAATTTCACAATAAACCAACATCAAGGTTGAGGCCTTTAACAGTCTTAAGAACAAAACGAATATGAAAAATGGCAAGTCCAAATAGACCAACTATCCACCATCGCATCTATCACATTAAAGAATAGTGGTTCAATAATGAATTCAAATATGTGGTTGTGCAGCTTCTTCATATATTAAAAATCCGTGCACTTAAGCTATGAAGCAACACGTATGAAACACATTGTCTATTTTTTTGTGACCTATACTATGTCCGTGAGAGAGACCCTACAAAAAAGAGCTTCTAAGGAGGCCACAAAATTGCCAAACCCCGACTGATTGTGGCCATGAAATTGTCAATAATGATTGTAGAGGAAGGGAAAATGATCTAGAAAGGGCCCATCACTATGCACACATCTAGAGAGAGTTCATCGCTGGACAACACACGTGAAGAAAGCTCATCAATGGATATCTCATTGGAATAAGACTCATCACTAAGTTGCATATCCTTGTCAAGAGAGGGAAGGGTGGAAGAGACCACTCAAATAGGAGAGAATCCCATTGAATAAATAGGCCCATAAGCCCCTAGTTACATGCTATAATACCATAGGGCATTGTAGAATTTGAATCATGCAAACATGATTAAGTCAAGGTGATATTCAACACTTAGAATAACCTTTGCGAGGCCTGGAAACATGGATAACATGTGTATCCAAAAGGCTACTACAATCAGCAAAAAGCTTGCAAGTTATCCAATAGAAATTTTCAAGTGGATACCTAGATCCACGGGATCAATAACCAAATCCTAAGTACAACTAAATTGATGAGAAGAGTGTCTTGATGAGAAGAGTGGCGATAAAATAATTATTTAACCCCCAGGATCCTAGAAGACTATAGAATTTTAATGGTACCAGAACAAAAGATAACCTAAAGTTCATGGTAGATTCTGTAACTCTTATTATTTAACATACTACAGTTAACATCCAAAAATACCTTTGTGAGAGGTAATACACCCTAGGTGCAACAATGCTAATAATATAAAGAAACTATGCAAAGTACTTGCAAACAACATATTGATATGCACGTGTACCTAGCACATCAAAATTGCATTGAGCTCACTAAAAAGGAATAAAATGGGCATGCATGTACATAAAATAACTAAATCAGAACCAAGGCAAAGATAGAACGTTTCATGTTATTATTCTTTTCTGCAAGTTCTTTGGTTTTGTAGCAACAATGAATAAACACCTCCAATCTCAAAAGTCTTGATTTGCAATTGTCGTGAGCAACCAACAACATAGGCATGCATGTACATAAAATAAATAAATTAGAACCAAACCAAAGATAGAATGTTTCATGTTATTATTCTTTTCTACAAGTTCTTTGGTTTTGTAGCAACAATGAATAAATACCTCAAATCTCAAAAGTCCCGATTTGTAATTGTTGTGAGCAGCCTGCAGAGATGACACTCCAAGGTCTTGGAAGCCTTGTTTGATTGCACGCATCACGTAAGGAATCAATCTCAAAACACAACCTTTATGGCTTCCTGATGAGAATATCTATGCGAATATTTTAGGTCTTATTGGATATTCCTGTTGAGTTAAGATAACAAAACTGTATTTTAAAAGTTTATCTCAAAAACCTTAAAACGAGAACAAGTACCAAGAAAATTTACTATGATTAATTTTGTTCAAAACAATTTCACATTTATTTCAATGAGCAGGTTGTTCACAAATATATAAAATCTATCAATTTAAAATAATTAAGTGTGTTAAATCCAAAATTCAAAAGCAAGTTCCAGTTATATGAACTTTCAGAAACAAGTTTCAGTTATATGAACTTTAGTTGTAATTTCTCTAGCTGATAAGGAACATGAGTTGTAATTTCTATAGTTGATATTGAACCACTTTTTCCAGGTATGTTGTATATCTTTTTGTCCAAAATTTTCAATAAATAATAAATGTATATATTTTTGGAGAAAAAAGAAACATAAAAGAAAGGTGATTATCAATTGAAACATGTCTTTCACAAAAACTTAAAAAAAAACAATAATTATTTTGAAAATGAACCACTTGAATCCCATAGCTCATTAAGAACATTTTGATGAAGGATGAACCCAATGAATGGAAAGAGATTGTGATGTTACTTGTCAAATTAATGGTTCCATCCCATACATTGGCCCCGACTTCTTTCTCAACCGCTAAGGATTCTCCTTTCTAGCTACTTTCATCAAGTGAACTACTTTTAGACATGACAATACCATCTAGTAGTATCATCTCCAATGCTTTGATAGACAAAACCGTGTTGATGGCCACATCCTCCACTGATACTTTTCTCTAGTATCTTCAACAAATGTTGTCTGCAGAGCTTATTCATAACAAACAAAATCTCTGCTTGAGCATGGTAGGAAATGCAAAGTAGAATTGTTGATAAGATGCCAAACATCAATTTGCAATACTTAATTATCTGTCAGGGATTACAATAAAATTAAGCTCACCTTGTCACTCGATCTGCTTTTGAGCCATTCAACCGATGTAAACATGAATACAATGGTACCTCCTTCCAAATAA
This sequence comes from Pseudotsuga menziesii, assembly GCA_001517045.1. Taxonomy (NCBI): domain Eukaryota; kingdom Viridiplantae; phylum Streptophyta; class Pinopsida; order Pinales; family Pinaceae; genus Pseudotsuga; species Pseudotsuga menziesii. Next base: position 1,382,930 of record LPNX010555823.1, on the reverse strand, counting down.
TCCCCCGATACAATAGTGCTCACAATTGTTTCAATCACATTAAGCCCATTTAAATATATTATATACACCCATAATAGAATTAATCATGGAAAGGAAAAAGCTTTCAAGTAGACCTAATCTTCTATCAATTTTACATCAGTTACTTGCAACAAGCATCAACACATTGATATCCATCATGAAATTACAGATGGCTGCAGAACTCTTTGGCAATATAGGTATAATTACTATATGTATGGCACCTAATGCCACCCACCAGAGAGGATGATACATATAATGGAAAAAATATATGGCAAGGAAAAATCCAGAGGTTAAAGTGTAAGGACTCAGCCATTTTCTTGTAATTTTGAACTGTCCGGCCACAAGAAAACTTGCATCTAACCTTGCTTGATTTAGTGTCTTAACTGTATAAAACCATAACATCATTCATTCTACTTGGTGTTGCATGAAGTAATTCGAATTAGGTAGAAAGGGTAAAGCCACTAAAAACAAAACAAAAATTGCCCCACATAATCAAGAAATTTATCTAAACAAGGTGTATTTTAAAACTTCCTTAGGATTTGTTCTAGGTTGAGTTAGGGAACCCACTATAGGAAATCCTATGTAGCCAGTTTTAACAACTAACACTCTCTAGTAAACCCAAAATTAATCCAACTTGCAATTGGGCAGTCCATAAATATCCACCTCCTGAAGCCTAGTGGGATTATTGCCAACTTTTAGTCCTTGTAAACCAAAAAACAACCAAACCAAACCTTTTGATCCCTGCACTCTCTCTTTAGCGAACTTCAACTTTTGTACCAATAGCTCCCAAAGATCCCATAAAAAACTAACTATCATGTTCTTCGATTTCAGGGAACCCCCAACGTTGTACATCACTTATTAATATTTAAATATTGACAATATATAAACTCCTACTTATGACTGAATTTATAACAGAACCATGATAATCCAAGTTACACATGAAACCAATATGTAACAAATAGATCTCTATAGCAATGGAGTGTTTTAGAAAACTGTGATAATAGATTTTGAATCAAAACCTGATCAAGCCTAAAAGTAAGTATGATCTATCAGTTAGGTCTAGCTACACTATCATATTTATTCAGAGCAACTACCAAAACCAGGACCATGATAGACCAAGTTACACAAAAAAAACAATATATAACAAACAGATCTCTATATCAACAAAGTATTTTTATAAATTGCTACTAAGAAAAATACAATAACAGATTATGAATTAAAACATGATCAAGCAAACAATAATTTCAGATCTGTCAATTGGGTCTCACTCAGGTGGTTGGGGAGGAGAAATGTTATTTTCTCCACCCAAGTTCAAATCCCACTTATGACATTTTTCACTCTTTCTGAGCCAATTGTTGTTGAGGTTGTAACCCACGAGAGATATATTACCTTTGCTTACAGGATGGAGGCTGGGGTGCTTCCTTACATGTTAAAACAATACTAAGTCTGATCTAAATAAACAAGAATGTTCAGCTCTATAATGCCAGAGCTAACACACAATAACATAAATCAATGACAATCGTCAAAAGTAATAGATCTAAAACATCACAGTCTAGAGCATTGAAGTGTCAACTGATAGAATTACTATCAATCATTTGATGTGTTTCAGTTAGAAGCAGTGAGATAAATAGACATCACAAGAAATATGCATTGTAAAGTGGGAACCCTATTACCAAGAAAATACTCAATTGAACATTTGAGTACTCAGCTCTTAAAAGGATTATGCTATTACACTGTTGCAAACTGTTGAAAACTAATATCGCCTCGCATATTAAGCTCCTCACAATATCATGACACAATGAGGTACAAAAATGAGACCTAAATATGAACCTAAGCTTCTATTTAGATTTTAGGATCGCTTGACCTAGTCAACTTGATTACGGTTAAACATCCTGGACTTTACTGTTTTTTATCAAAATTATGACACGTCTCCAAATTTAGAGGTTTTATTTCAATAAAAGAGGCATCTATACCCAACAACACCATAATTTCAAAGTTCTTTAATAGATAAACCCTCTCTTTGAATGAAGGTGTCTTGATTGATTCAATGTAATTGGACTTGAGTATATGTACAAAGCAATCAATTGTTTTTAACTTAGGACAAAACATCCATATATAAAAACATAGTAAAAACGATCCAACATGATTACAATGAAAACACATATCACAACTTTGTTTCCTCTTCGGCTTTGCAGTGCTCGTCTTCATCCATGGGGGACGTCGACCTCTGCTACAACTTGTTTAATTCACCCTTGCTGGAACATATAATGAGATCTCTGCAGAAATCATAGGATTATATAGGTAATGAGTTCCTGTCACATTAATGCTATAGTTCCAGTGCATGTGAGTGGCGCTAACAAATAATTTTTTTGTGAAGATCTCTCATAATTTTGGTATGGCCCTACCTTTGATTGGTAAAAACCCCATAATATCTGTATCTTTATTTAAAAATATATTTTCCAATAAAAAAATCCTATCTGCCAGTTTTTCGATCCTTGTAATGCTTCATGAATTCTCATATACTACTTTCAACTTCTTACACTCCAAGCTCCTTCTGGACCATTTTTAAACGTAAACCAAATCTAATATACTTGTTCAATAAATTGCTAGAGAACATCATATATCGAAGATAAGAAGGGAACAAACAACATAAGAAAATGAAGATACGTTGTTAAACAACAACAATGGAATTGACCTGGAAAACGAGGCCTACAATGGTCGTTCTCGTCTTGCGGAACGAAGGAGGCCAAACACCTTTGTTCGCGATCATTTCATTTCTCCTACACAAATCAAAGCTGAAGCCACCTTTAGGAGGAAGTTCGATTGCAGTATTTGCCATGGCTTCATGAATGGGAACATAAGCCTTGTAAAATAGTCTCGATCCACCATCAAAATAGTGAATTAATAGCACGCATGAAACCTGTGAAAAGGTTAAGGATCCAAAAAAACATACAAGGTTTCAAACCTGTAAAATGCAGGCTGAGTATACCCCGTAAGCTCTGAAAATCAGAGGGATTTCTTTGAAATTTGACACCTTCCAAACCCTAAATCACCACAAAGGGGAATCGTGTCCAAACACACGAGACACCTACTAGACTGCCATTCGCCAAACTAACGACACACGTGTCCAAATGCCATTCAATGAAGCGACGATGAATCTAGGGGACTCTGTCTCCATTGTTTAACTCCTTCGACGTAAATATATAGATACATAAATTGTTTTGTTGTTGATTGTGTATGTGCTTGGGCACATGTGTGTGTGTGTGAATTTCATTGTTATTAAATTAAATTGCATCAAATATACATAATTTTTAGGAAGTAGTAAGATTTAAATAAAGATATATAAATAGGTGACAAGTCATTTATTGAATTTGTTTGATATATTTATTAAAGTTTGATTTTGATATGAATGGAATTTTAAATTGAAATTTGATATACATTCATATAAATTTGTTTTGTCTTTTAGTTAATTTAAATTTTGTTTCCACATATTCTTGGTTTTATAATTTTTATTTTTAATATATTTTTTTGAAATCAACATATGATAGACCTCACACATCTCAATCACTTGGGCTGTAAATAAAAATAATCTCTCCACTCAAAATCTCAATAACATATAATAGGCCTCACACATCTCAATCACTTGGGCTGTAGATAAAAATAATCTCTCCACTCAAAATCTCAATAACATATAATAGACCTCACACATCTCAATCACTTGGGCTGTAGATAAAAAGAATCTCTCCACTCAAAATCTCAATCACTTGGAGTGTAGATAGAAAAAATCTGTCTACTCAACATCTCAATCACCTAGGCATATAGAAAAAATCCCTCCACCCAATAAACTTTTTCCTGCTCAAAATACAAAAAAGAAAAAAAAAATCTCAAAAAAAACTCTACTTAACCTGATAGATTTTGGTTAAGTTTGAGAAAGTAAACAGAAAACTATGTATTAATTTAAAATCTCTTAATTAATGCTCAAATCTGAAGGACACTTTACTTACCATGAAACATGCCTTTTGGGCATGTTGATATTTATATTAAACGATTAGTTAAATACTTGTGGCTACCCTATTAACAAATTAATAGTGGACTATCTTTGAAATTCCAACCTGCTCTCGTTGAAATAAATAATATTTATATGACTCTTATGAGTCATCATTTCCAATCTGCTCTCGACAAACCCATCGCCGTACGACCTCCCATGCTAGTATTCCATCATCACTTATTTGGGTTTTATTTTGCTGCTTTCTCCTCCTGTGGTAGACTTGGGGCACTGCAGCTGTCTGCAATGGGCTCTGATTCGGTTGATTTCTTCAGAGGAATGGGGAAGCCACTGGCTGCTTTGGCACTGCCAGCGGTTGCCGTCTTCCTCTCATTTCTTCAGAAACTTGGGCTGGAATTCGAAATGTCATACTCCATAGCGAGGGGTTTCCTTCAGCTCTCTGTTATTGGCTTCGTATTGCAATTTATCTTCCGCCAGCGAAATCTCGCCTGGATTTTCGCGGACTATCTTTTCATGGTGCGCTCTCTTCCTTCTTTCAATTCATTTCAATTCTGTTTCTCCATGGTTGCTCTGTGTAATACCAAATATTAATCAAGGTTTTTTGCTTTGAAAACATTGTGTGTGTGTTTACTTTTTCCACGTCTTAGTATCGTTATCAGTTAGTTCCATGGATTAGGCAAATAATATGTAGTGGGCATGGAATAATGGATAACTGAATGAATATAATAGGCAGAGATTTCTGCATCTTTTTTGTTTTAGACATGCAAATGACATCTCAGTACAAATTAGTGGTATAAATCCAAATGAAAGCTTAGTTCAGAAATTGTTAGACACCAGTGGTAGCCAATCAAATCAATTGACTGTAGATATGCTTAGCCTGCTAGCTGATAGCTCAGAAAGTAACTTTCTTAAAGTTCTGCTCCTATATGCCATTGTGTTTCCCACATTCTTGGAAAACTCAAGTAAAAGATGGTGCCTAAAGTATTTCAGGGCTTCTCTGAAAGAAATACTAGTTTTAACTTTTAACAGCAGGGTAGATCTAGTTGTACATAGGTTCAATTTCAGCTAAACAGTTTGTTAGATGTTCTTTACTAAGCAGAGTGGCATGCATTGAGAATAGATAAGTGCCTGTGAGATGCTGTGAGATGTTTTAAGACTGCTCAGTCAATTTTAAGACGGTTCAGATGCTGTGAGATGTTTTAAGACTGCTCAGTCATCAATACTAGAAGAGTTCTCTGCTTGGGAAAGCAGTAACCACTCAAGACTTATTTTTTTTCTTCGCAAACAGGATAGACTTCACATTCTTTGTGTATATACAACGTTGATGTATGACTAATATTGAGCATGGAGCATTTCAATTACAGAGCATCTAATAAATGGTAGATAGGCAAATGGAAGCATGTTAATAGCTGTGAGATGAATATTAATCTTCTAATATTTTAATGTTTATGTTTATAGATAAATGGACGGAAGGAATTATATGTTAGATGTAATGCTGAACTGTTGTGGAATGGTTTGCAATTTTGTTAGGGGATATTGAATTTTGGTTTTGGGTTTTATGGTTATTTGTATAATGGAAAAGAGGGACTTGAGTCACGGTAGACGGCAATGTGGGTAAGAGCTTCAGGTCCCACTCACAAGATGCTTGCCTAACGACCTGCGATTGCCAAAAGGAAAATTATACTTTTGTGTGAAGAATTGCTTTAAGGAATTTAGAATGGTTATATATAGACAGAATATGGTCCAAGCGTGAAAGAAACATTTAAACCAACCAACAGAGCACTGCTTTGGTTTTTTATTTTATTTTTAAAGCTAGCTAATGTTACAGAAATCACATTAGGGAGTTATAAATAATATTATTTATAAATGTCAATTATCTTACTGTACGGTGGATATTATGGTAGAGGTTATTTCATAGGTCAAGAAAATAGATCTATTATGTAAAAATAAGTTTCAGAAGGATATAATAAAGGTACTACAAATTCTTTGCTTGAAGGAAGACAACAGATTTATCATGTAGAAATAAGTTTTAGAAGGATATAACAAAGGGTACTCAAAATTCTTTGCTTGAAAGGAGGCAATGGTTTCATCCCATCAAAATTTCCACTTGATTATAGAAGTCTTTTCATTGTGGAACTATGATTCTATGAGGTTTATTTGCTTCTTAACCAATTTAGATTGATTAAAATTTAATGCTTTGCTTTTTTAAATGTATTATAGATTATAACAAAATGAAGTTTTTTGAGTGCCCATTGTTGAACACTTTTTTTTGGTATCATAAGAGAAACAAACACTCAAAAACACCAATTTCTAAAGAAATTTTAATAAGTTTTTGAAAAAAAAAAACTCAAAACATGATCATAGTTTCATTATAACGATCACATTTCTTTTCGTGTTAGAAGTACACCCACTAAACTATACCCTCATGATGGAACTTTATATATATATATATTTATATATAAAAAGTCTATTACCATAATGAACACATAAATACAATTTTATTTGTATGTAAAATTATGTAAGTGTTAAATATTTCAAGCAAAGATAAACTACATGTAAAATTTGAAACCAGCCATAGGATTAGAGAGTTGGAAACTTTTATCTTTTTGTAAAATTAAGTGGGTCAAGGATAAAAGTCTATTATAATTTTACAAAATATTTTTGAGGAAAGAAATGTCATGAGAACCATGTTGTGAACACATGTCCATTGAATTTGAATGAGCTTATGGATTAGAATAAGTGGTCGAAATAGTGTTTGAGTTGCCTAGTTTTCTTCTTGCAATTGAAATTGATATCATTAAGGGTGCATTTTTTTAACATTATTTTTAAAATCTACAACCATAGGTAGGAAGGAGTTATATCATTGATTAAAACTTAATATCAAAAATATATCAAGCATGTATTTTTAGTATTCTAGTAGTTAAGGTATTTCTTAATCAATAGGGAACAAGTCAATGTTATGTGAAGACATAATGTTATTGATATATGTTTTATGTAAGCTATAAAGTACAAAAAGTGGTGTGAGATAATGGGCAATTGAATAGGGGAGTCAATATCACCATACTATTATTTTAAGTTGGCTCTACTCTAGCAAACAGGGGTGTCCTTAGGATGGGAGTGCGAAAGCTAGGCAATAAAAGCTTAAGGTGAAATAGAGTGTTAGCTTAAGCAAAACATGTGGTTGTAGCATACAAAAATATAAGGGTGATGGAAGACCTGAAACTAGAGCCTATCAAGATGGTAAAATGGAGTAGATGAGAGAGTCAAAAGGTTTGAAAATGGATGAGTGGGGACTTTGAGAAGTGTTGTTACAACATGCAACCTCTCACCTATGAGATAAATGACATCATTGGAAATAAGAGTTATGTGGGTCCTTTCAATAGTACTCCCCTTATGCACAGGCTAAGCAAAATAAAGTGTGAGTGCACCAAGAGTAGCAAGGTGCTCTACAACCTAGTATGGGGGAAATGTTGTCATGTAACTGTTGAAAATATAGTTCAGAAGGTGTCATTGTACTTTCCTAATGTCCAACCATGCAGTGACAACTAATTAACTATGTTTCAGCTATTTTAATTTGAAGCTAAGTTTAGGAGAGGCATAATTATTTAATTATTAGCCTCATCGCTCAAATTTCCTTAGTTGTCAATTTTAGGAAATGTAGACTTCAGAGAGGCATAATTATTTAATTATTAACCTCATAGTTCAGATTTCCTAAGTTGTCAATTTTTAGGAAATGTAACTTCACTTTGAGATCTCAACGAGGGATAAGATTTAATCGGGACCTTCCATTTTGAATGTCAAGTGAAATGAGTGAAGTCAAAATTATAAAAGGGGTTGAAGGGTGAGTGAGAGGACATATATCGACTAGAAAAAAGAGGGAGTGATTTACTAAGAAGAAGAGAGAGGGTTTTAAGGAGCAAGAAATCAGAGAGATAAAGGGAGAGATTTACTAAGAAGAAGAGGGTTTTAAGGAGCAAGAAATCAGAGAGATAGAGGGATGATTTCAGAGGGCACCAAACAACCGAGTCCGTGGAGGTCATACATCTTACACTATACACAACCAGATTTCACAACCATATTTGGACAGACAATGCAGGCCGTACTATTAGCACTCAGAGGAGTTTGCAGGGGCCAAGTTAGCAAGCGGAGGACGAAAAAACAGGCCATATAGGCAACAAGAGAACGGGTCGTACTATACTACCACGTAGAGGCTGAATTTTAGGTCGTATCAGCAGGTTGTACATGGACCGTAAGACTGGAAAAAGTGAATGACTGAGCCGTACAACAGATCTGTGGGTGTTTGCTGGGTTTTCACGGGTTGTGAGTTTTTCTTGTAATTTTCAATAGAAAACTTCTTACTCAATGCATAACAGTATTTCACTCTTTGTTGGTTTTCCCCATAGTTGGTTAGGGTGATTTGTTTTTTTGGTCTATTGTGTGAATGCTTGTGATTTATTTTGCCGCGCACTTTATGTTAAAAACTAAGAAAGTATTTCCTGTGCATACTTTTCATATATGAAGTTTCAACAGTATATTAAATCTGGGCGTGTTGAAATTATTGCACACTAAATCTATTTTCCGAGTTGAGGAAAATTAACACGGTATCAGAGCTCTGATTCTGAAAAAGTACCAAGTATTGCACAAGGTTGAAGAGCAGAGAAGTCGAAGCAGAGAGGTCAAAGTCCGTCTAGAGCGGCCCAGAGAAACCTGAGTCACTATGGCAACCAATGTCAGATATGATGACAAGCTAGAGAGCATCTCCAACTACCTACAACTGAAAGTCAGAATAACAATTGTTCTCAAGGAGAACAAGCTATGGAATTTTGTCGATAGCACAGTACCAGTGCCTACCGCAGATCCCATTTCCCTATGGAATTTTGTCGATACCACAGTACCAGTGCCTACCTCAGATCCCATTTCCCTAGACCTCAATGAGGTGGAGGAAGCTAGGGCACATATGGTTATCCTTGATGGGGTAACAGATCATCTAATACCCCAATTGGTTAAGAAGACACCCAAGGAGACGTGGGATGCACTTACCAAGTTGTACCAAAGTGACAACCATAACTGTAAGATGGTGTTGAGGGACAAGTTATACAACACAAGAATAGCCAAGGGAGAGAGTGTGGCCTCCTACCTTACTAGGCTCACTTAGTTCATGGATGAGATAGCAGTTGTAGGGGAAATTGTTTAATAACCAGAGTTGGTGTGTATAGCCTTGAATGGCTTCACCAAGCAATGGGATATATTTGTGAAGTGTGTTGTGGGTAGAGAGCACTTTCCTACTTGGAAAAGTCTATGGGAAAATTTTAGTCAGGAGGAGATCCGAAAGGGGTCTCAAAGTGGAGAGCAAAGGAAGAAGTCGAAGAGGAATATGACCTTGCTTTAGCATCTAAGAGCAAAGGGAAGTTAAAGAAGGGTTCTGCTGAAGGAGCCACCTCTAAAAGCAACACAAAAAAGGTGGACACCAATAAAGTGAAATGCTTTGCATGCCACCAACTAGGACATCTTGCTAACCATTCCCTAACAAGAAGAAGGGCAAGTAGAAGAAGCATGTAGCTGATACATCTGACATGGATAAGTTTGCAACGAGATTTGAGGATGAGTTTTATCTCTTTGCATCTCTCTCTATTTCAATGGCCAAAAATGTGTGGTACATTGACAGTGGTTCTTGGTTATAATACCAAGTACAATCCTACAGGAAGTGGGACTGAAGTTTCAAAGGGAGTTTGCAAAGCCACTATTGGTGAAGGATGTACTATATGTACTTGGGTTGCAGAAGAATTTGATTTCAGTTTCAGTCCTAGAGGACAAAGGATTTGTTGTCACTTTGTGAGATGGGAAAGTCTACCTTTATCCGAAGGGATCCTGTTTCACCTCTACGAAAGTGATTGGGGTAAGGAGGAACAAGTTGTACATACACCAATTTGAACCAGCCATGCGTTGGTGAGCAGCAACAACAACAATCATGACGGGGAGTTGTGGCATAGGCGAATGGCACATTTGCATCATGGAGCACTCAAAGTGCTCAAGGAGATAATGACTAGTTCACCATGCTTGAGCTAAGACCAACACAACGTATGCAAAGGTTGTGCCATGGGCAAGTTCACCAAGATTGTGTTTCCCAACAGTGACAACAGGTTCAAGGGGATCTTGGACTTGATCCATTCAGATGTTTGTGGGCCCATCAGTAGTGTCTATTTGAGGGTTTAACTACTATGTGTCCTTCATAGATGACTATTCCTGGAAGACCTACAACTATTTCTTGAAGACCAAAGATGAGGCCTTTAATCGATTCCAAGACTTTAAAGCTCTTGTGGAGAACTAGATGGAGAAAGATCAAGGTGCTCATAATAACAATGGATGCAAGTACACCTCGAATGCCTTCAAGGAGTTTTGTGTAGATTCTAGGATTAACAGGGAGCTAATAGTCCCATATAACCCACAACAAAATGAATTCCCAAAGAAAAAGAATAGAGTGATTGTTGGGGCAACAAAGACATTGCTGCATGATCAGGACTTGCTTATGTTATTATGGGCAGAAGCATGTAACACTGCAGTTTATCTATAGAACAAGATCCCACAGAAAATATTATGGAAGATGACCCTTGAAGAGAATGTCACAGGGAGGAAACCAAAGATTAGGCATCTTCATATCTTTGGGTGCTTGGTTTATTGTCACATTCCATTAGAGAAGAGGACAAATCTTAAGCCTATTGCAAAGAAAGGCATTTTTGTTGGGTACAACGAAACCTCAAAGGCCTATAGGGTGTACATTCCAGCACTCAAGAAGACAATGGCATAGAGGGATATGAAGTTTGAGGAGGACAATGCTTTCAGAAAGTCTTGTGAATAAAGGGCAATTGAAGTTGAGGTTTAGGAGGAGGAAGCACCAAAGGAAGAAGCTAGACCACCACTGCAAATTACAAGTACCTCGACTTGTGTGCAGGGCAAGCAACGTGAGCGTGAGGAGGAGCAGGATGCTCCATTCACTTAGGTAGATACTTCCAGGAAGAAGAGGTCGAAATGGACAAAGCACACTTTGAGGGAAGCATAGGAGCATGCAGATGCTCTAAGGATTTCATTAAGGGGAGCAGAGCACCACCAATATTTTCCAGCTACATGGTTCTCATGAGTGAGTTGATAAAGGTTGAACCTTCCAGCTTTCAGGAGGCATCCCAGCTACAGGTGTGGAAAGATGCCATGGTAGAAGAAAATTCTTTTATCCTGAGGAATGATGTATGGAGGTGGTGCCACGACCTGAGGAGAAATCAGTGGTGGGCTCAAAATGGATTTACAGGGTCAAGCCCATCGTTGATGGTGGTATTGAGAAGTTCAAATCCTGGTTTGTGGCTAAGGGGTTCTCTCAGAAAGAGGGAATTGACTATGATGGGACATTTCCCCTATAGCCAGGTACTCCTTTATCAGAGCTGTGATCTCCATTGCTGCAAAGATGGGTTGGAAGATTCACTAGATGGATGTCAAGATAGCGATCCTCAATGGTGAGAGTGATGAGAAGATCTACATAGAGCAACCAAAGAGAATTGAGGTACATGGCAGATGCCTTCATGTATATAGGTAGAAGGGAGCATTGTACGGACTCAAGCAAGCACCATGTGCATGGCACTCCAAGATAGATAGCTATCTATAGGGGATGGGCTTAACCAAGAGTGAAGTTAACTCAAATCTATACTACATCCTAGTCAGAGGAGAGCCACTCATTCTAGTGCTTTATGCGGATGACATGTTTCTCACCGGTTTTAAGAAGCTCATCGTAGATTGTGTAGCGGGAATTTATCCCCTATGACATGCAAAAACACCTACCCTAGATCAACCAAATCGTAGGGTAGAGTTCATGGTGCGAGGGATTTCTCAACCTTGACTTGCAGTAATAAGCAGTAACAACATAAATATTTTTAGGATTTTTATATATTTTTTCTAACTAATAAAAAACAAGAACACGCAGACCTTTCAATAACATGGGCCACTACAGTCGTTTGAGGAAATGGTCCATCGGCTCCACGGTCTGGTTCTCCAGTCATCTCCACTAATGGTTGTCAAAAAGGGGTAATGGATCCAAGAGGGTATGGAGCAAGCTCAACATACATCGTGGAAAGTGATATGGAAAAAGTATGGGAATAATGGCGAAAGGTAAAAGAGTTCAAGAATGTAATGAAAATTTGCCGAAAAGTGTTTTTGGGGAGACCTTCACAATGTATTTATAGGATGATCCAAGGTTTTTTGACCCATGGTATTTTATTGTGCATGGTATTTGTCCATGGTTTTTTATCCATTCTCATTTTAGGGTTTTTTGGTCTTTTTTGGAGAGAGTGGAGTTATGTCACAATAAATGCTCAACTTCCCTTCATTTATGTGGGAAGGAATAATATTTTTTTGGACCATATTTGGTGGAATTTTAATTGTGAAGGTCAAAATGGAGTAAATAATGGTGGGATAATGATATATAATTATGGTTTGGACCATAGAGAGTTAGGTAAACAATTTTGGTATTAACAGGTTGCCCCCTGATGTGTGAGGGCATGAGCTCATCGTATGGTTGACAGACATTATAGGATCAAGGGAGAGAGGAAGACAACGATGGAGAGACCGGAGATGACTGCAGAGGAGTGGAGTCTCCTCATTCAAATTGCAATGGCTTTTGGTTTGTATTTCATCTAAAAAATGGATTAGGTACATATAATATTAGACATGTATATGGATGAGGCATACATACCCATGCTCGTAACAATATCTCAATATAAAAGGGGATCAAGGCTCAAACAATGAGAGCCGATCAATACATATATACAATTGGTAGTACATAATGGTGGCCTCAATGGGAGGTTGAATACATATACTGATATGAAGAACTGGTACATAAGAACAATGTCATTCTCATGGAATGCAATATCATAGCAATTGATGCTCTGTTGAATCTAGAGGTGTACACAACTAGATGGACTTAATGACTAAGAGTCAGAATCTCTGAGGTACAATAAACAACATCAAGTACTATAGATACATGGAAGCATGACACTTAGGGGCTTCTGAACACTGTCGCCAATGCAGCCCAGAAATCACAAGGGACATGAAACTGTATGGGTCCCAAAATAGACTCACTAGTGTGCTAGAGTTGGGTGACAACTGGGGGTTCGGGTTGCACTTTTCGAGGGGAAAGGCGCGACCCAGGTCGCACCTATCGGGCAGACAGGCACGACCTTGGTCGCACCTGTCGGGGAGAAGGGCGCGACCTATGTCGCACTTGTTCAGGAGACAGACGTGACCCTGGTCGCACCTGTCAAGTGTTTTTGTGCGAATTGGGTCGCACAAAAAGGCTTGACATGTGCGACCTAGCACATAATGGAAAATTTTGTGCAACTGGGTTTGACAAGGACTTTTAGGATGTGTAGGATGCCTTGAGTCGGATGGCGAGAGAGAGACATTGGGGAACTAAGGAATGAGGTAGAGGATGATGGAGCAGTGTAGGATATGCTTGCCCAATATGGGCTAATGAAGTTCTTCCAGATCCCCCTAATGCGTTCACCAAAGCTGTTGGTGAACAAGCTGGTGATTTTTTGGGAACGAGACTCTGAGTGCTTCATCATACAAGGTGAGCGACTGAAGATCACCCTCCTAGACATGCCAATTTTTTGACTTGCCTCCCATTGCTACGCGAGATCGACAATACCTCGCAGAAGCTCTCTAGGGGGGTGTTGATGGATGACTTGTGCGTTAGATATTTCTATCCCTCAACTATGTGCATACGTTGTACATATTGGTGTGCGACATCGAGAGTTTAGAGACTCGGGCAGTGGCTACGTTGGTGTTGCGGATACTGGGATCGAAATGTCTGCACAAGATCTCGAGAAACCAACTACTCATGGTCAAGAGTGTGCTGAGGGGAACCTACTATGGGTGGGGCTAGATGTACTTGACAATGGTTCGATGTGGGCTGAACTAGGTCAACTTGGTGGGTGGGGATTTCTGTTTCCCCTACTTTCTGTGCTCATTCTTCTTTGAGCGACTACCAACACTGCAACTGTATTTAGCGGTGTGCGAGGGAGGACCTCGCAAGCCTCACATGAGGCGCTGGTGCGAGATGATGATCAGGGAGCGAGGCGGCCTTGTGGGGATGTTCTTCACCTATGAGATTTTTGCACAGTGGCAGTAGCTTCATGTCCTCATAGAGGACTATCCATACACAAGGATGGATTACCGGGAAGATCGGGAGATGCCTCGACGTCCAAAACATGTCCGGGGACCTGATGGTACGTATACATGACTCTATGTGGTTTTTGTCATATATAGTTTACTAGCATAGTGGTAGCTAGATCATAAATGTGATAGATATTGATGACATATTGTGTGCATGTGCAAACGTGGGACCACACCCTACAACAAGGTACCATCGACGCAGGGGCAGGGTGGAGGGGTTAGATCCACCTGCTCATGGGAAGAGGAGGTGACAGAGTACTGCATTGGACTCACCACGGTTGGACGTGGAGTGACTATTGGAGGGGGTCACTGACGATGGGTGGTAGTACCTAAACAACGATCTGATTATCGCGTGCTACAAAGCTCCTCTGGAGTGGATCTCTCTGATGAGGAGGATCATGGTTGCTGCTAAGCATGTCAGAGCGACGACATAGGGTGACGTGCCGATGGAAGTGGAGAGCTTAGAGGAGGAGGGCATTGAGGAGGACACAACGTTAGAGGAGGATGACTCAGACTAGCAGCATGGGGATTTTTGTATGGTATGTATGATTAGACGAGAAAACATCTGGAGCTTCTCATTTTGTATTGAACATGATTATGATATTTATGCACGTGGATGCACTTTTTTGTATTTTTATGGATTTTTATGAGTCTCTTTTACGATTATGAGTATGCCTATATGATGATGCATGATGTAGTTTATTTCCTATATGCGATGATTGATGTGCCACTCTAGAACGTCATTAACCATTCATTCCGCTACACTATTGAAACTTCTGGGAACATGCATGGATGAAATGGATTCGAAATGTATAACCAAGTTCCTAGTGCGCATGAACTTTCTAAAGAGGAAGGGATCGCATACCCTGTAGTAGTTATTCAATTGGGCGACAACCAACTGGGAGTCTAAGAAGACATCAAGGCGACGAATACCCAAGTGAAGGGCGACGATCAAGAGACCAATGACACAGTCGTACTCAACCTGGTTGTTGGTAGCAATACTAACACACATTCCGTCGATATGGATAAACTCATGTGATGGGGAATAAATGACCCATGCAACTGAGGTGAGATTAGGATACCATCTACTTGCGTCGTTAGCGAAACCAACATAACAAGGCAAGTTAGGATCCATCTAGAAGAACCCAAAAAAAAAACTGTGAGACTCTTGGTAAAAAACGATGTAAAATAAGAAATAAAAACTATGCTACAAGGATATGCATGGTGGGTGATGTCAGACACAAAATCTCTTGAGGTAGAGCCCATTGCGGGGATTCTTCAAGAGGCGACCATCAGAATCAACGAGAATATATGCCCCCTTGTCGAGTCATCGATGGATGACATAAGGGCCATACCACATGGATTCAAATTTCCCTTTTCCAGTATTATTGTGGGCTTGGTCATAGACGAGGACAAGGTCCCCCTCGCTGCAGGTGCGTGGGTGGACGTGGGAGTCATAATGGGACTTCGACTGGGTCTTAGCCGCTTCGATCATTTGGAGAGCAGAGCGACGGTCTTGATTAGTTTGTTCAAGCATAAGTAGGTGTTTTTCTAACAGTGAAGTATCAGGTAGACGTTTGACGACAAGGCAGAGTGACGAAATCTGGCATTCAATGGGAAGAACCGATTCCACAACGTGGATTAAGTGAAATGGGGTAAAACCGATGACGGGTTTAGTCGATGTTTGGTAGGCCCAGAGGGTGGAAAAGAGCAAGTGGTGCCAGTTGGACTTGTGTTTGTCCACCATTCGTTAAAGCATGGTTTTGAGGATCTTGTTGACAACCTCAACTTGGCCATTGCCCCAAGGGTAGTAAGCCGAGGGATACTGGTGTTCAGATTTCAATATGGCAGAGATCTCTGTCCAAACAACGTCCTCGAAATGAGAACCATGGTCTGAGACTTTATGGAGGGGGACACAAACAAGCAATAACGTGGTTGAAAAAGAAGAGCGTTGCACTATTAGCCTTACAATTGAAGGTAGGCATGGATTTGACCCATTTAGTAAAATAATCAATGACCACAATGATGTATTTATGGCCGTCGACCGAAGGAGGGTTATAGGTCATGAACTCAACCACCCATTTGCAGAAGGGATCGACTGTGAGAACAGGATATAGCAACGCGGGAGGCGTCCTTGCCTTTGGTGTTAGGAATATAATCTTCCCTTGTCCAATTTGGTCAATTATGTCTAAATTAGGAGTCCTTTCAGTCTATATATTTAGTCACTAGCACCATTGGGTTCACTTGGCCTAATCGGGGCACATGTACCAGTTACTAAAGTGTGGGGAACACTAATTGAGGCCAATTGCCACTAATTGCACTTGCATGCATCAGTTTAGGAGCCTCCTAGATCAATCCCTACAAATTAGGAGCTAGTGGGAGTGCCGACACCAACCTCCATTAGTCGAGTTTAGTTGGTGACTAATCAAGTTCAGTTAGGAGTCACAACAACAAAGTCCGTGGTGGTTAATTGGATGGAGCGTCACGAAGGGGTAGTAGGACCCGCGCATATGGAGGGCAGATATTTGACGATGCACTTAATATACGGTGCTAATAGGTTTCGCTTGGCGAAGGTGCACGACAGTTAACGAAGGGGGTTGGCGCGACACATTTTAGGGTCCCCGCATCTCTCAACGGTTGAGATATGACAAGAGTCAGATCGATGACGTAGCGCGGCTTCGTCGACAAAAGGTGCAGGGAGGTTAACTCAGGTGATGAGCGTGAAATTGCGTAAAGGGGCCACAGTAAGTAACGACAGATATCTGCGCAGACGAGATTTACGGTCAGAAACGATGTTGCGTAACATAAGGTTTTAGAAGGAAAGGGGTCTGTGCTGATGCGACGCTCAGTTGGAGTATGGGCAAGATTCATTGAAGTGGGTCATGCTTAAAAAGAAACTAAAACCGTTAGAAGGAGTTGGGCGTCACTATCAGAGCAAGCGAGCATGCGTCTCTCCTTCTGCATTGCCGTTTCAAAGTCGGCGTGGCTACTGCACTATAGGGCCAATTGCAGGCAAAAGATCATGGCAAGCATGCCACCTCGGGAAATCGTTTGGATCTGGAATGATTGTCCGAGATTTGATTCCCAGTTTTTATAACAGAATTAGGCTCTGTTTCGGGGTTGGTTTCGGGAGCCACAACATTATAAATAAGGCCTCGATTGATGAGGCAAGGGTTGGAATTTTCATTTTAGAGATCATTTTGCTCTCGTTTTGTCTCTGTAACTCTCTTGGAAGTATTAATGAGACATATGATCTCGCGTTTCTAAGATTCATCACAGTGGTTACATTCAATCTGTGTTCTCTGCTTATCACTTTTATTTTTGTGTGTTTCTGCTAATGCGCTCTAGATTAGTGTACAAGGAATTCAGATAGGCGCTCCTCATATCAGATGCTGCATTTGTTATTGTGTTTTGGTAAATGATTTGGAATTCATCTCCTATGCTCCACTGCGGATACTAGCCTTTGCTGTCCATTCTACTAAAGGCGGTGCAAGAGATTCATCCACAGATAGGGGCCTCTTGCTTCACTGGACTTTTCTCTCCTTTTCTCTTCACCACCCTTTCAAGAAATTTGACTGTTTGTGCTGCTTACTTTGCCTCAGAATATAAAAGAATTTCCCTTTCTCATTTTTTTCTATAATACCCTTGAGTGATTCGGGATTTGACTCCATTGCCTAATGATTTTCTTGTATTCATGTTCTGCCATTTTCTAAATCTATCAATGCCTTGTTACCTACATAAATCTAGCCTTCTTCGAGCTGTCCAAAGTTTTATATATATGTGTTTCTTTCCTCTGTGACAGAGAGAGCCCTCTCTGACTGTACTGGCTAAAATACGGTCTAAAGTTGGTTGAAATTGTTACCCTTGTGACTTCCTGCAAGAGCCACTGGAAATTTACAGGGTGCTAACATCTTGGTGTCGTTGTTGGGGAGCCTAATTACTATTATCTCCTCGAGAAAGACGACACAACTTCATTTTTATGACCCGGTTGAGCAGCCGGTCCTAGACACACAATTGGTTGCGCATGCTCTGGCGACTCGACGAAAACTGTGAAAGCGGCTCCACTAGGAAATACTAGCGACCAAAAGAACCCATACGAGAAGAAATCCTGATGCAGAGTCCTTCCAAGAAGTATTCGATGCTGAAAGTTTGATCCGAAAGGCCAATAGGTTGCAGAGGTTAGTCAGAAATTTGTCTTTTCAGCTTGATAATGCTATTTATGTTGGCGATATATCAGAACGTTGTAACAAGGAATGTGGGCTAGCCCTGCCCAGAACTAAATCTGAATCCAGTCTCTCTGACCTAGCGTTTGACACCTCCGCATTTGACTTTCCCCGCATCACCTGGTCACCTCAGACCTCAGAACATCTGGGCAGAGGTTTCCTGTACCTGTCGGACCCCGAGATCCTCACGTTCGCCACTGATCAATCCTTGTCGAATCTCGACGACATGAGGCAATTTCCCTTCATACCTATGTATCCCACTACTCCCGGACAAAGTCAACCTTCATCCCCAAATTTCACTACCCCCCACCACCTTTCTGTACCTCACAGCTTATTAATTCCTATCACACCAGCCCCGATCACGTTAGTAAATTTGGTTATACCCTTAAGGATGGCCAACATATTTGATCCTATACGCCTTCATGTGGTTCTGCACGACCTCCCCCTAGGATACTCCACCAGGCTTAGGCAGTTCTATGGAGAAAGAGGGTACTCGACTGAAGAACATCTGGGGTGGTTTTTGTACTGGGTCAACGTAGAAGAGGTAGAACACGACGACGTTAAGGTTAGGCTATTTGCCCAAACCCTCGTTGGAGAAGCGAGGAAATGATATAAAAACCTCGCAGATGATTCCATTCTGAGCTATCAAGCCTTCAAGGATGCTTTCAAAGACAAATGGGAAGATCAAAAGAACCCCAAGCAGTATCTCTCTCAGTATCATTCCACGAGGAGGAAGGAGAGTGAGTTTGTTTAAGAATTCTCGGACAAGTTCTTGAAAGTGTACAATTCTATTCCAGTTAAATTTAAACCTCCCCTAGGTTATGCTCAACTACAATACGCAGAGTCTTTCGATGGTGAATTCTCCTTATGGCTAAGTGAAAGAAGTCTACTTCCTTGGAGGCTACGATGAAGGAAGCCATAGAAGTGGAGGTGAACCTAGTCACTGCAAGACAAAATAAGAGAGATGAAGGGGAATGGAGAAGAGAGGAAGTGGACCGAAAGGTTGATAAAGAGTTGGAGCAGCCCTCCACCTCGAGCTTGTAAGAGGCCAGAATTGATGCTGAGAACCATGGAATGATTGATGGAGAGGCTCTTAGTAGATGGTAGACCCCCTCCTAGGGAAAACCAAGAACAACAAAATAGGAATCTGAATGCTAGAAGACTTCAAATTACCCAAAATAGGTAGAGGAATCCTCTCGACCCACCGGTTAGACCTCCATTCTATGAGAATTTTATGGACCAGGAGGGGGAGAATCAAACTGAGGATGAAATCCGTTAGCTGGATACGGAGCCCCCTGCCACCTTTCTCACCAAGGAAGAGCATGACAATGCTTGCTTGGAAAGAGGAGAGACACTTCCAGGCGAGACATATGACTTCAGAAGAGGATACCAGCTCGCTGTCCTGGACGCGTAGAGATAAATCAGCTTGAGGAATAGAGATGTCTCGGCTGTGAAAAACAAAGAGGTGGGGAACACAACCTTCGCTAGTAAGCCTAGAATTGACCCTCCTCCCAGAGATAACCTCAAGAATGTTCCAGAGCCCAAAGGGAAGGAACAAAGGGAAGACAACCCCCGGAGCTCTGACCAGGGACATACTTCTTTCAACTTGGAGGTTGAAATTGCAAAGATTAAAATCTCTATCCCCCTCACTAAACTGTTGAAGAATTCAGAATATCATTCCAAAATTGCCATGGTTTTGCAACCTCCGAGGGAAATCTCTGCCATATCGGATAGCCTGAATTTGCAAGATGATAAACCCACAATCCTGTTCGTCTCCCATGTAGATGAATCCTCCAATGAAGAAGTCCCCCCTTTCTATGTTAGCTTGAATATACACAATGCCCTGCTCGATTAAGGAGCCTCCCACAACATGATGCATAGAAGGATCATGGATCAACTAGGATTGGACGTGACTAGACCCTACAAGGATCTTTTCTCTTTTGATTCTAATAAAGTCAAATGCTTGGGTCTCATCAAAGACTTGGTCATCTCTCTTGCTCACATCCCTGCTAAAACTCTGGTCATGGATGTGGTGGTGGCTGATGTTGGGGCGCGCACCCTAACGGTCCTTAAGATGGGTAACTCCACGGTTTTTGTAAGTTTGTAAGCGGAGTTATGACTTAAAATAGTCTTAGGGGTGTCGGGGTTAAGTCAGAGTCCTTTTTTTGTAATAAACCCATGGTTTAAGTCCAAGGTTTAGGGTTCGGGGTGCCCATGGTTGAAGTCCATGGTTTTGTAGTAGTGCGCGGTATAAATAGACACTCTTGTAAATAAGTCAGGTTAGGTTTTTGAATGTAAGAAAGTTAAGGCGAAGCTAAGGCTATTTTGTAAGTGAAGGATAAGTCCCAACTGAGTGCGTGGACGACCTTTGCAGCTGTGTGCGTAGAGGGTTTGTAAGTGCTTAAGGAAATCTGCCGCTGTGTGCGCAGAGGCCTGCTGCTGTGTGCGCGGCTTTGAGGACTGAAGAGATCTGCAGCTGTGTGCGCAGATCAGAACTGTGATTTTGTAGAAAAGTTGAATAAAACACAGTTCTGTGGACGTAACCCCTACACTGGGGGTGAACCACGTTATATCTGGTATTGTGGTTCTTGTGTGATTTCTGTTATGTTCTGTTATGCATTGCTAAGTATAGATATATCTGATAAGTAAGATCGCTGCTTAATAATTAGCTTCGCTGTGAATTCCCAGTAAGGGTTAAGCAAGTAACGATGTTATTTAACCGCGAGGATAAATATATATGTGAATGTTTAAGCACTGTGTTAATTGATTATAAGTTGATAAAAGCTAAAGGTACAGTAATCTCCCTCTTTTGCTTGCAGAAACCTGATTCTGCGACATCCCATAGCTGTTTCGGGTGAGACTGCAATTTGTTCGCAGGTTGTTGCCGAAAGGGCCAACACTGTGGGTCTCTTGTTGGTGCGAAGTTAAAGGTGTAAAACCTGGGTCTGCCCTATAGCCCAACAACTGACATTCCCCCGAAGTTCGGAATGCTGTTATCTAGATCTTGGGTGACCAAGCTCAAAGGCACCCTCCAGATGGACATGTCGTATGCCACTATTCTTGTTTTTGGGATACAGAGAAGACTTTTCAGAGAGAAAAAGTTGGCATGTATGGTAACAAGTGCTGAGAGGCCGCAAAACCACCCCATATACTCGCTGGACACAGAGATGGGTTCCGCAATTTTCTTTACGGACGGAGATGAAGACGGTTCCCATTTCCAGAATGCTGCCTTCGTGCCTATTGAAGAGGAGTTAGGTGGGATATGGGACGCGGATTTTGATGGGTCAGCTTGTAGAGAAGGAGCATGGGCAGAACTATGGATGAGACCCCCCAGAATCCGCACTTTGAGGTATTCCTACAAGCTTGCTTTTGATTGTACAAATAATGAAGTATAATATGAAGCGATGATATTGGCAATCCTGGCTTTGAAGAAACTCCAGGTCATGAGGGTGGTGTTACGTGGAGATTCCGAGCTGGTAATCAAGAAAATGACTGACGAGTATCAGGCCAGGAATCCCTGGATGAGGAGTTACCGAAACGCCGCCCAAGACCTCATAGAAGGCTTCGAAGAATGCAACTTCAAACTGATTCCTAGAGTACAAAACTATGTGGCGGATTCCCTGGCCACCTCAGAATCAAATTTCAATGTCCCCACACATCCTATAGGGAAGTATGAAATTGAAGTGAGGCACAGACCTTCTGTCCTGGATAATGTGAAGAGTTGGAAAGTGTTCAAAGATGATGAGCAAATCCATCAGTTCCTCATCGTCGCTGGGGAGTTTGAGGGAGCAGCTGTCGACGAAGAAAACGAATTTTAGGAGGAAGTTGCCCCCACTCAATAGCCTTTACAAAACCAAATGGCGGATCCAGAGGAAGCAATTCGGGAAGAGGAGTCCATTTTTGTTAATGACACCAAAGAGGACGATGAGGAAAGGGTTCGGGAGTCTGAATTGCAGGAGTCCGAGGCTCAACAGGGGTATGAGAATAACCTATGCGGCAAAGAAATTCTGCAGCTAAAGGGAAATTCCATCCCCAGAGGTCTGGTCCCTCTAAAGAAGCTCATCGATCCGTATGATGTAGCGAGGGAGCCTCAATTGGTCCGAAACTGTGAAGATGTAGAGGAGGTGAATATTGGGACAAAAGAGCAGGCCAAGATAATCAAAATAGCAGGGACCCTCTCGCCTGAAGCCAAATGGAGGTATATCTCACTGATGAAAGAATATTCGGATGTGTTTGCCTGGAGTTACAAGGACCTCAAGGATTACGACACCGACATCATCCAACATGCCATATCAATCAAGAAGGATGAGATGTCGTTCAAACATAAGCTTAGAAGGATGAATCCCAAGCTGTTTCCTTTGGTCGAAAAGGAGATCAAGAAGTTGTTCGAAGCCAAAATCATTGCAGCCCTTTGATTCTCGCGTTGGGTGGCGAATCTGGTTCTTGTTAGAAATAAGAACGGGGAAATAAAAATTTGTATTGACTTTAGAAACTTGAATAGAGTTTCCTTGAAGGATCATACCCTCTTCCCAAAATGAACCATATCTTGTAGAGGGTAGTGGGTTCTCAGAGGATCTCCATGTTGGATGGTTTCTAGGGCTATAACCAGATTGTGGTTCATGTAGATGACCAAGAGAAGACGGATTTTACCACTCCTTGGGGCACCTTCATGTATGCTAAAATGCCGTTTGGGTTGATGAATGTGGGTGCAACGTTCCAACGTTCCATGGACATAACATTCACCAATGAAAAGGACAAAATCCTGGTTATCTATCTGGACGACATGAAGAACATGTTGCCAATTTGTTGAGAACATTCAAAAAGTGCAGAAAATTTGGCATCTCCCTCAATCCTAAAAAGTTGTTCTTTGCTATGAAGGAAGGGAAGCTGCTTGGGCACATAATCTCTCAAAAAGGCATCAGGATAGACCCCAAGAGGGTCGAGGCTATTAGCAAAATTGAGCTCCCTGGGAACAAGGTAGAGGTTCAATCGTTCATATGGGAAAGGTAAATTTCCTCGAAAGATTTAATGGTGCATTTGCTGAAATAGTCAAATATATAACTAACATGCTAGGGAAAGACCAAGAGATCAGGTGGACTCCTGAAGCCAAACAATCATTTGAGGGCATAAAGAGGGCCATAGCTGAGGCACCTGTCCTCGCAAGCCCAGATTTCTCTAAAGATTTCCTCATTTTCTCGTTTGCCTCCGAGAACATGGTAGCAGGGGTGCTGCTGCAGAAGAACCACGAAGGATATGAGCAACCCATCGCCTTCTACATCAAGACTTTGAGGGATGCCCCCTTGAAGTATAACATCTTGGACAAGCAATCATATACTCTGGTGCAGGCTCTAAAGGATTTTAGAGTGTACATCCTACATTCCCATATTATAGCCCACGTTCCCACCAACGCTGTGAAAGACATCTTGACTCAACCAGATCCGGAGGGATGGAGGGGAAAATGGGCTGCAATTTTGCTCAAGTATGATCTGGAAATTAAGCCCACAAAGATGCTAAAAGGCCAAGGGTTAGCTAAGCTTATGGCCCAGTCCAACTACGATGCCCTCAATCTTCATATGATCGTTGAGTTGTCAGCTGAAGAGCAGGAGCAGGCTCGGAGACAGTTGGCCCCCCCGATAGGTGAGTAGTTTCTATTGTCACGTACATTGATGTCATTTTCGTCCTACATCATTTGCAGGCTTCGTAGGGCATGGATAAAACTAGAGCCAGATTCCTCAAACAGAAAGCGACAAGGTTCTGCATCTTAAACGAAAAGTTGTATTAGAAGGAGCCTGGGGGAATTTTGCTGAATTGTGTGGACAAACACGAGGCTAAGAAACTCATTGAGGAGTTTCACGCAGGGGAATGTGGAGGGCATCACTACTAGAAAACCACGGTAAACAAAATTATGAGGGAAAGATTCTATTGGCCTACGATATTATCGGACACCCATAAGAAAGTAGCGGCTTGCCATAAGTGTCAGATTTTTGAAGGAAAGAGAAAGTTGGTGCCATTGCCTTTAAAGCCCATCTAGGTTGAAGCCTCTTTTCAACAATGGGGACTAGTTTTATCGGGGAGATCTGTAATATCTCAAAAATTCGTAAAAATTTAAATTTTTTTCATTTGACATAATATGTCAAATGCCATCGCTAAAGTACCCCTAACTGTCAGCAGATAATAAAACAGTTTGAAAGAGAAACACATATTACTCCTTAATAAGAATTTGTATTATCTAGAGGCTTGTCTTTAAAAAAATTGTGTTAGTACTGTTTTCAACTTAGAAGTTGTAATTTTCCAGAAAGTTGAAAAGAACCTTGTATTTTACTGATGCTAGGTATACTGTTGATTTCTTTTGTCAAGTAGGGGAAATTTCTTAGGGATGATCGGGGCTTACTTAGTTTAAAGCTAACACAGTGAAACTGATGGTTCTTTACATTTTTTAACAGGTAAGCGTATGTTCCACTAAAAATAATATGTATATATTCAGATCACGAAGATACTTCTCTAGCATAAATAAGATGCTAGTCTTAGAATGTTTAAATGCAGCTTGTCTCCATCAGAGGTAACGTTGATATTTTTCTGTCGTCACAACTCCATAAATATACTTATAACAAACTGCATTTGCATTGGTGTAAAACACGATCAAGGTACTATGCCAAAGAAATCAATTTATTGGTTGATTACAATTGAATCCAAGAACACCTTGTTCTTTTGTTTATAGCAATTTGATCTAGATTTTATCTAGGATGAATTTATAGTACTCCGATTTTTTGCTTAGTTTAGGCACACATTTGGAGTCTAGTTTTGAACATAAGTATTTGAATCTTTTGGAAAAATACAAAAGAAATACTTCATAGTTCATAAACCACAAATCTAGCCTATTTTGCTGGAAAAGAGTTACTCTAAAAACTCCTAAGACCTCACATTCAAAAGATGTAAACCATTTTAGCCTTATCCTAGGTTTAACATTATATAATTTTCACATTATATAAAGCTGTACTATTTATTCTTTTTACTTGTATCTTTTACCTCAATTTCCTGGTGCATCTTTAGCTATAACTATACCTTCATGCAAGTTGATTTAGTAAAACATGAGATAAGTTGGTTGGTTTACATAATTTAGTTTGACACTAAACATATGTCTTTCTAACTATGTTCTAGCACACAAGGTTAAAGCATCGAAAAACTCCATGGTAATAATATATATTATTGGCAATCATAGAATTTGCATCGTTAAATGATTACATGATTGATTTGTAATAATCTTAATACAGATTACAATCTGCATACAGGACTATAGAGAAGTTACCCACGCCGATGAAAGATCTAGAAGGACACGTGGAGGATCAACCCAATCTTTAAGTTGACTTTGGTTTTTTTACCCTAAACTTCATTTGCAAGAGTGCGAGGGTTTCTTGTCTGGTGCGGCCGAGCTGTGAGCTCGTGGCTGTCATTACTCTAAGTTAGCTTCTCTATTTTCCATCTCCTTCGTGAGCTAGGTCTCGTGAAGGTAAATATTGGTTTTTATGTGTCTTCAGCTTGAAAAACAGTGACAGAGCTTAAGTTCTGAATGTTTTCCATTCAAGTTGAAGTGCTGTTGATTTCCTTCGAAGTCGTGGCTCAGGTTTTTACAAAAGCATTCGGCGTAGTAACTTTGAGGCTACGCTCTCTAAGGTGCCAGCGAAATTGCCCACGGGCATTGGCATTTTCGACTGCTACCAAAGGAAAACGCTAGCAGGTAACGACCTGTCTTGTTTCTCTCTTTAAAAAGGAATTTTTATTATTTTGCATTAAGAGATTTTAAACCATTTAATGGTGGTTCTGTGCAGGTTCTCTTCACAGTTTTCAGATGTTGGAAGTGACCTCGTTCTTTCAAGCCTCAAAATGCAGACCCTGGTGAGCCTCGGTTGTACTGAGGTTTTTCTCCTGCATTGGGATGTGGTGGTTGGAAATATATGAAACTTTGCTGCTGGTTATGGCACGACCTTGGTTTACATGATAGATTGTTACTTCTTGTTTGTTTTTGTATGACTTCTAAACCCTAGAGGGTATTGTGTGCAAGAATGTGAAGGCTATTGTAGTCGTGACACTACGGTTTTAGTGACAGTGCCTTTACGGCCTGGACGATGTAAAGGATTTGTTTTTCCAACTCAGCTTAAAGCCGTGACCATACTATTTCGATCAGTGTTTGAAAATCTCAATTTTTAAAATAGTCTTTGCAGGTAATGATAAGACTGTTCAATCAGCCAAACTTGTATATTGTCAAGGTTTATTAGTAATTATAAATTTTGATTTACTGTTTCTTATTTTTAAAAGAATTTATAGGGTTTGTTTTTGTACAGGCTTTAAGCTTTGACTAAAAATTTATAAAAGGCCTATGAGCCATTACGCTACTTTCTAAATTGTCTCTCAGTTAAATTATTAACAGGGTTATTTAATTTTTATGTTATCCTGAATTTAAATGTTTTGCAGTATTTATATTATTGGAACGTTTACTATGTTATTGAGTAAATTTGGTACTCTGTTTTTACTCAAAAGGGTTATTAGTTTGAATACCTTACTTCAGATGGAATTTACAAGAATAAAATTTGGTTTTGCTTTTCTATTTTTACTTTTTATAAATAGATAATTACAACTGTTAAATTTTATGAAAGAATTAAGGGTAAGATTTTGTGAGTTTGAAAACAAGGATAGAACCTGTCCTTTGTAAACCCTAGGTAAAATCTGAAGGTTTACAGTAAACATTTGTTTTCAATACATAATGCATAAATGTACTTTGAATAATTTATTTTAGGACCTAAGAAGTAATAGCTAGGTTAAAACCCTAACTTATATTTTATTTTACTATTTCTATGTTTACTTATTTAACTTTATTATTTGTTTAGAACAAATATTAAGACTAATATTTGTTCTGTGATTAGTATAACTACTATTGAATATTATATGACTTCAGTTTTTCTCTCGAAATTAATATAGATACATTCAGAAAATAAAGCATGTTCTGATTTTTTCTTGAATGAATCGCATACAAACTATAAAAGAAAATATTTGCATTTTCATTCAGAGTTGACAACTAAATCAACACATCTACTTAATCAACTAGTTGTACTAGAGTACTACCTTATGCAAGGCGTGGAAAAATACAGTATGGTAATTTATTTCTATTTATTTTTCATTTAAAAATAATACTACTGTCTTTAAGACATAATCTAAATATCCCTAATTTATCAATACACAATGCTTTTTTCTGTATAAATCCTAATCAAAACAATAACATACATTTCTTTGAAAACTAATAAACATTTGCTGAAAACAATAAATAAATTATAAGTAACCTGAACAAATAAAAACCTGTCAAATGATGAGGTGACAACAACTTAAGGAGGCTGTTCCTCCCAACCAACTCTTGGAGAAAGCTTAGTCTTCACTTCCTTAGGACCTCCAAGCTTGTTCCTGGTTCTCCCGGTAGAGTATTGAGTGAAGGATGTATACCTAAGACCTTCTATCACATGACTGGTCAAATTACAACAGTAATTCAATCCTGCTTACAGCAGTAAGAACTTCAGCCCAACAGCTGCATAAGTTCAGTTCTCAGCAGTTAACCCCTCAAACTCACTTCCATAAGTCTCCTCCATCAAATTTCTCATGTGTACTTCATTCACACTGAATGATCACAATTCTAGAAAAATGAGCAGTCCCATCTGTCTTCAATGGGAAGTTTTATAATAATGCCTAGGTCTTCTGGGTCAGTTTTTACTTAATGAGACACCTACTCCAATTCCATTTTCTTGGGGAATCATGACCACAAATATAGGGAAGTTGCCACCTGCAACAATTAGAAGTAGTTTGAGGATGCCGCCACTTGTCAGTATACTCTCCACCCAGTCTCCTCCACCAAGTGACCAGTTAACACTCTTTTAACAACTTCCTTAAGCTGTTGTCTCATCATTTATTTATTTATTAATAAACTATTCCAAAATACATTAATTATTCTTGACCCCACTTGGTCATCAATTACAAACTTAGCATAAAATATAACATAATGTTCCTCAATAACATTAAATTGTTTTGCAAATTAGGGCATGCGATATACACCCCCCCTTAATTTATAATATCGTCCTTGATGTTATTTATTCCTTGTCGTCAGAGTTCCCCTGAAATAGAATTGGATATGCATCCCGCATATGACTTTCCAATTCTTAGGTGGTTTTTTTGGACTAAGGTGCTTCCATTGCACCTTCACCTGACAAATGGTGCGATTCCGAAGCGAGATCTCCCTCCTTTCGAGGATACAATCCGGTTCTACCAAAAAATCTCCTTCAGGTTCCACCTGCACATCATTCCACTGTAATAACATGAATAGCATCATGTACATATTTTTTTAATACAGAAATATGGAAAACATTGTGAACTCTTAGATTTGGTGGTAGAGCTAATTGATATGCTACTTGTCCTATCCTGGACAATATTTCAAAATGACCACAATATCGAGACGCTATCTTAGCACAGCTACCCAACCTCAGAGAACTTTATTTAGGTCTGACCTTAATAAAAACATGTTCACCTACCTGAAAATCCTTTGGAGTTCGTTTAAGGTCTGCTTGGCTTTTTTTTCGATCTTGCGCAACTTTCAAGTTACCTTATACCTGTTTTACAATTAACTCGATCTCCTTCAATAATTCAGGTCCTAATACTAATCTGTCCACTGGATTACTCCAAGAGATGGGAGTATTGCATTTCTTTCCATACAGAATTTCAAAAGGACTATATCTAGCTGAAGCTTGATAATGATTATTGTAAGCAAAATCTACCAGGTGTAAATAATCTTCCCATTTACCTGGTTGCTCCTTTACATACATTCTGAGCAGATCCTCTAATACCTTATTTACTCTTTCAGTTTATCCATCAGTTTGAGGATGGAAAGAGGTACTAAAGTTTAACGTAGTATTTAACCCTTTAAACAAAGATTTCTAAAAATTACCTGTAAACTTAGGGTCTCGGTCTGAAATTATTACCTTCGGTATTCCATGCAATCGAAAAATTTGTTTTAAGAAAATATCAGCAATATTTGCAGCTTTATAAGTAGTTTTTACATGTATAAAATGGGCTGATTTACTCAATTTATCAACAACTACCATTATTGAGTCATTTAAGTTCTGATTTCCAGGTAATCCTGTGATAAAATTAAGGCTAATTATCTCCCATTTTCAACTAGGAATAGGCAATGGCTGAAGTAGCCCAGCTGGATGCTGATGTTCAGTTTTTACTAGCTGACATTCGAAGCACCTAGCAATATATTCTGCCAATTCATTTTTCATGTTTGGCTAGAAATAATCTTTTCTTAGCATGGTTATGGTTTTCTGATAACCCGGATGCCATGAATAAGGAGTTTTATGAACTTCATTTAAAATTAACAGCTTAATTTTAGGTACATTAGGCACGTATAATCTATCTTTATACAATAATAATAATTTTTCATTCAAGCTGTATCCTGTACTTAGACCTTCTATTAAATTTTCTTTTACTTTTGCTTGTAATTTTCGATAATTTTCATTTTGTTTTATTTCAGCTTCTAGCTGTTTTTCCAAGTTTGTCTTATAAGTGTTGATGGCTGCTGTAAAATTCAGCTTTGTATTTCTACTTAATGCATTAACAACCTTATTCTCATTTTCTTTAATATGTTGAATTTCAAAATCGTATTTGTTAAGAAAAGCTAGCCACTTAGCTTGCCTAGCATTCAAGTTAGGTTGATCCAACAGGTATTTCAATCTTTTATTATCTGTCATAAATATAAACTTCCTTCCTATTAAATGACGACGCTACATTTTTAAGGCATGTATGACAACGGTTAATTCTATAAGTCATAGGTTGCATAATTTTTCTCATGAACCTTCAGCTTCCTAGACTCATAAGCAATGACGTGTCATTCGTGAGTTAATATTCCACCTAAACCGTCATTGCATGCATCTGTACATACTATAAAATCTTTATTAGGGTCAGCAATTCTTAGAATTGGTGCGGTGGTTAATAATGTTTTTAACTTTTTAAAACTGTCTTCACACTTCTGATTCCATTCGAATTTTTTTCCCTTTTTCTGTAAAGAGGTTATAGGATTTGCAATTCTTTAAAACCCTTCGATGAATTTTTGATAATAACCAGTAATCCCCATGAATGATCGGATGTCAGTTACATCTTTTGGGACTGACCAATCTTCAATTGCCTTTATCTTTTCGGGGTCAATAGAAATTCCTTCTTTAGTCACCACATGACCCAAATACTGTATTTTATCTTTAAAGAAGTCACATTTACTGAATTTTGCAAAAAATTGATGTTCTCGTAACTCTTGTAAGACAATTTTTAAGTGTTCTTTATGTTCATTTTCAGACTTTGAGTAAATTAAGATGTCGTCAATAAATATGACCACAAATTTATCCAGATATTTGTGCATTACATTATTCATCAGACACATAAAAACAACTGGGGAATTACTAAGCCCAAATGGCATAACGACAAACTCGTAATGTCCATATAGAGTCCTAAAAGTTGTTTTAAAGATATCTTCATCCTTGATTCAGACCTGGTGGTATCTAGATTGTAAATCAATCTTTGAAAACACCGTGGTTCCATGTAGCTGATCAAACAGATCATCTATGCGTGGTAATGGGTATCTATTCTTGATAGTCATTTTATTCGATTGATTGTAATCTATACATAGTCGTAGAGTTCCATCCTTCTTCTTAACAAAGATGACCAGTGCCCCCCAGGGAGACACACTGGGTCTAATGTAATTCTTATTAATGAGTTCTTTTAACTGCGATTTAAGTTCATTTAATTTTAGTATATTCATCAGATAAGGGGCTTTTGAGCTGCGCACTGCACCAGGTACCAGTTCAATAGTAAAATCTAATTTTCGTTTTGGAGGCAGTCCCAAAATTTCTTCTGGAAATACATCTGAATATTCCCTTAGAATCGGAATATCTTCCAGTTTTAATTTATCTCTGTTGTTAGTATTTTCTTCATTAATTACTGTTACGGCAAAAGCTTTACAGCCTTTCCTAATAGCTCTCTTAAGCTGCAAAGCAAAAATATGCCTTATGGTTGTTTTCCTAGGGATTCCCTATACATTTATTAAATTTCCATCGCTATTTATGCAAGTGAAGGTTTTATCAAAGCAATTTAGGACCACCCTATGCTGTTCTAATCAATCCATACCAATTAACATATCATATGAACCTAAATGTAACACATTGAGCTTAACAGAGGTTTCAAACTGATCCATAGTTACTGCACAATTATTAATAAAGCTAATTACTTTTCTCTTTGTACCAGGCTGAACTAACTAAGATCTTGCAAACTTTTCAACTGAAAGCTTACATTTTTCTGCTAAATTTGGAGAAATATAGCTTAAACTAGCTCATGGATCAATTAAAATAAATATAGGTATTTGATTTATTTTACCTTCCACTTCCACCATGGAAGTTTGATAATCTGCTTGCCGGTTCTTTAATGCTGCGTTGATCCTGGGCATTGTCCTCGCTCGATCACCAACAATCATCTCCTCCTGTATGGTGTGTATGTTGCTAACATTATTCTTTCGATTGGGGCAAACTGATGCATAATGCGGACCATTACATTCCCAACACTTTATGGGTTCCTTTTGTTCAAAATTCTTTGTATAGTTACCGTGGTTGTTTGCTGATTCTTTATTCCTTTGATTATTTGGATTGGTTTGTGAATTACTTTTGTTCTCTTGGAAATTTTTACTAGGAAAATTTCTGGTGTTACTATTATTAGAATTTCGATTAGGAACAAAATCTTTCTTTTTCTGTTCAAAGTTATTATTCTTTTTGGCCTTCCAGTTGGTCATACTTTTCTTCTAACGATTTTGTTCATAACAGAAATTTGCTTTTCTCATTGCTTCTTCTAAAGTTTTCGGATTGTCATACTCAATTCTATCCTTTATATGATAAGGTAAACAATTGAGAAACCGCTGTACCTTAGGTTTCTTGTCCACAATATATGGCACATACCTGAGCAGACTTAGAAATTTACTATTTAGTTCTTTCATATTTATTATTCCCAGTTTCAGCTCGTAAAATTTCTTAGCCCTTTCTTCATAATAATGTTCAGATAAAAATTTCTTTTTGAAATATTTCTTAAATGTACTCCAATTTATATATTTTTTCTTTATACCTTTTACTCTTTTTACGTCCTGCCACCAAATATCCGTTTTTCCCGTGAGATTATAAATATCTATCATGGCCTTCAGATGATTAGAGTAGTTATAAATTTGGAAGTATTTTTTCATACCGAACAGCCAGGATTCTGCTTCTTCCCCCTTTTCAGTTTCTCCATTAAAGGTTGGTGGCTTGATCTTCTTGAATTCCCTAGAGATTTCTTCGCAAGGTTTAAACTTTCTCTTCCTAGTATGGTGATTATCTTCACTACTGTCACTAGTATAATGAAAGTTTTGTTTATGTAAATCGCCATATACTTCAGAAGATGAGCTACTTTTGTTTTTAATTTGTTTAGTCTTTTTATTTTTATGTTGATAACCCATATCTTCAGACTCAGTTATGTTATCTTTTCCCTCAGTATGAAATCTTTCCTTTAAAATCTGATTTAGCTCTTCCCGAGCTCTCAGAATCCTCTCGTTTTCTTTCTTAATCGATTCTATCTCTATTTTTTGTTCCTTAACTTTTTGTAGTAGTTTGGAAGAATTATTAGTTGTTTCTTCTTGTATAAGTTCTTTTTGAAAATTATTTTGTTCAGTGTAAAGAGATTCCTCATCCGCATATTCTTCCAATCTATCCATACCTGTCATTAACTCAGAAACAAAATTCTCTGGATGCATTATTCAAAAGAAAATAGCATCAACATGTTTATTTAATTTACTGTTTCACATAAGCAAGTTGAGCTACATTCAGGCCTAGTGTTTGAACCTTGAGCTCTGATACCACATGTAATATCTCAAAAATTCGTAAAAATTTAAATTTTTTTCATTTGACATAAAATGTCAAATGTCACCGCTAAAGTACTCCTAACTGTCAACAGATAATAAAACAATTTGAAAGAGAAACACAGATTACTCATTTATAAGAATTTGTATTATCTAGAGCCTTGGCTTTAAAAAAAACTGTGTTAGTACTGTTTTCAACTAAGCAGTTGTAATTTTCCAGAAAGTAGAAAAGAACCTTGTATTATACTGATGCTAGGTATACTGTTGATTTCTTTTGTCAAGTAGGGGAAAATTCTTAGGGATGATCGGGGCCTACTTAGCTTAAAGCTAACACAGTGGAACTGATGGTTCTTTACAATTTTTAATAGGTAAACGTATGTTCCAGTAAAAATAATATGTATATATTCAGATCACGAAGATACTTCTCTAGCATAAATAAGATGCTAGTCTTAGAATGTTTAAATGCAGCTTGTCTCCATCAGAGGTAACGTTGATATTTTTCTATCGTCACAACTCCATAAATATAATTATAACAAACTGCATCTGCATGGGTGTAAAACACGATCAAGGTACTATGTCAAAGAAATCAAGTTACTGGTTGATTACAATTGAATCCAAGAATACCTTGTACTTTTGTTTATAGCAATTTGATCTAGATTTGATCTAGGATGAATTTATAGTACTCCGACTTTTTGCTTAGTTTAGGCACACATTTGGAGTCTAGTTTTGAACACAAGTATTTGAATCTTTTGGAAAAATATAAAAGAAATACTTCATAGTTCATAAACCACAAATCTAGCCTATTTTGCTGGAAAAGAGTTACTCTAAAAACTCCTAAGACCTCACATCCAAAAGATGTAAACCATTTCAACCTTATCCTAGGTTTAACATTATATAATTTTCACATTATATAAAGCTGTACTATTTATTCTTTTTACTTGTATCTTTTACCTCAATTTCCAGGTGCATCTTTAGCTATAACTATACCTTCATGCAAGTTGATTTAGTAAAACATGAGATAAGTTGGTTGGTTTACATAATTTAGTTTGACACTAAACATATGTCTTTCTAACTATGTTCTAGCACATAAGGTTAAAGCATCGAAAAAATCCATGGTAATAATATATATTATTGGCAATCATAGAATTTGCATCGTTAAATGATTACAGGATTGATTTGTAATAATCTTAATGCATATTACAATCTGCATATAGGACTGTAGAGAAGTTACCCACGCCGATGAAAGATCTAGAAGGACACGTGGAGGATCAACCCGATCTTTAAGTTGACTTTGGTTTTTTTACCCTAAACTTCATTTGCAAGAGTGCGAGGGTTTCTTGTCTGGTGCGGCCGAGCTGTGAGCACGTGGCTGTCGTTACTCTAAGTTAGCTTCTCGGTTTTCCATCTCCTTCGTGAGCTAGGCCTTGTGAAGGTAAAGACTGGTTTTTATGTGTCTTCAGACTGAAAAATGCTGACAGAGCTTAAGTTCTGAATGTTTCCCATTCAGGTTGAAGTACTGCTTATTTCCTTCGAAGTTGTGGCTCAGATTTTTACAAAATCATTCGGC
Organism: Pseudotsuga menziesii; assembly: GCA_001517045.1. Taxonomy (NCBI): domain Eukaryota; kingdom Viridiplantae; phylum Streptophyta; class Pinopsida; order Pinales; family Pinaceae; genus Pseudotsuga; species Pseudotsuga menziesii. The sequence goes on along the minus strand of LPNX010555823.1, from coordinate 1,347,945 downwards.
GTAGTAACTTTGAGGCTACGCTCTCCAAGGTGCCAGCGAAATTGCCCATTGGCTTTGGCATTTTCGATTGCTACCAAAGGAAAACGCTAGCAGGTAACGGCCTGTCTTTTTTTTCTCTTTAAAAAGGTTTATTTATTATTTTACATTAAAAGATTTTAAACCATTTAATGGTGGTTCCGTGCAGGTTCTCTTCACAGTTTTCGGATGTTGGAAGTGAGCTCATTCTTTCAAGCCTCAAAATGCAGACCCTGGTAAGCCCCGATTGTACTGAGGGTTTTCTCCTGCATTGGGATGTGGTGGTTGGAAAGATAGGAAACTTCGCTACTGGTTATGGCACGACCTTGGTTTACATGATAGGTTGTTACTTCTTATTTGTTTTTGTATGACTTTGAAACCCTAGAGGGTATTGTGTGCAAGAATGTGAAGGCTATTGTAGCCGTGACACTAAGGTTTTAGTGACAGTTCCTTTACAGCCTGAACGATGTAAATGATTTGGTTATTCCAACTCAGCTTGAGGCCGTGACCATGCTATTTCGATCACTGTCTGAATATTTCAATTTTTAAAATAGTCTTTACAGGTAATGATAAGACTGTTCAGTTAGCGAAACTTGTAAACTGTCAAGGGTTATTAGTAATTATAAATTTTGATTTATTGTTTCCTATTTTTAAAAGAATTTATATGGTTTGGTTTTGTACAGGCTTTAAGCCCTCGACTAAAAATTTATAAAAGGCCTATGAGCCATTACGCTACTTTCTAAATTGTCTCAGTTAAATTATTAACATGGTTATTTAATTTTTATGTTATCCTCAATTTAAATGTTTTGCAATATTTATATTATTGGAACGTTTACTATGTTATTGAGTAAATTTGGTACTCTGTTTTTACTCAGAAGGGTTATTAGTTTGAATACCCTACTTCAGATGGAATTTACAAGAATAAAATTTGGTTTTGCTTTTCTATTTTTACTTTTTATAAATAGATAATTACAGTTGTTAAATTTTATGAAAGAATCAAGGGTAAGATTTTGCAAGTTTGAAAACAAGGATAGAACCTGTCCTTCGTAAACCCTAGGTAAAATATGAAGGTTTACAGTAAACTTTTGTTTTCAGTACATAATGCATAAATCTACTTCGAATAATTTATTTTAGGACCTAAGAAGTAATAGCTAGGTTAAAACCCTAAGTTATATTTTATTTTACTGTTCCTATGTTTACTTATTTAACTTTACTATTTGTTTAGAACAAATATTAAGACTAATATTTGTTCTGTGATTAGTATAACTACTATTGAATATTATATAACTTCAGTTCTTCTCTCGAAATTAATATAGATACATTCAGAAAATAAAGCATGTTCTGCTATTTTCTTGAATGAATCACATACAAACTATAAAAGAAAATATTTGCATTTTCATTCAGAGTTGACAACTAAATCATCACATCAACTTAATCGACCAGCTGTACTAGAGTATTGCCTATGCAAGGCGTGGAAAAATATAGTATGGTAATTTATTCCTATTTATTTTTTATTTAGAAATAATACTACTGTCTTTAAGACATAATCTAAATATCCCTAATTTATCAATACACAATGGTCTTTTCTATATAAATCCTAATCAAAACAATAACATGCATTTCTTTGAAAACTAATAAACATTTACTGAAAACAGTAAATAAATTATAAATAACCTGAACAAATAAAAACCTGTCAAATGATGAGGTGACAACAACTTAAGGAGGCTGTTCCTCCCAACCAACTCCTGGAGATAGCTTAGTCCGCACTTTCTTAGGACCCCCGAGCCTGTTCCTGGTTCTCCTGGTAGAGTACTGAGTAAATGATGTATCCTTAAGACCTTATGTCACCTCATTGGTAAAATTACAGTAGTAATTCAACCTACTTACAATAGTAAGAACTTCAGCCCAACAGCTGCATAAGTTCAGTTGTCAACAGTTAACCCCTCAAACTCACTTCCATAAGTCCCCTCTATCGAATTTCTCATGTGTATTTCATTCACATTGAATGATCACAATTCCAGAAAAATGAACAACCCCCAGCTGTCTTCAATGGAAAGTTTTATAATAATGCCTAGGTCTTCTGGGTCAGTTTTTATTTAATGAGCCACCTGCTCCAATTCCACTTTCTTGGGGAATCATGACCACAAATATAGGGAAGTTGCCACCTGCAACAGTTAGAAGTAGTTTGAGGATGCTGCCACTTGTCAGTATACTTTCCACCCAGTCTCCTCCACCAAGTGACCAGTTAACACTCTTTTAACAGCTTCCCTAAGGTGTTGTCTCGTCATTTATTTATTTATTAATAAAATATTCTAAAATACATTAATTATTCTTGACCCCACTTGGTCATCAATTATAAACTTAGAATAAAATATAACATAATGTTCCTCGAGAACATTAAATTGTTTTGCAAATTGGGGCATGTGACAAGATCAATCCTCACTCTTTAGGGATGCATAGATGGATCCTGACCGCCATCGATTACTTCACGAAATGGATTGAGGCCATTCCCACAAGGCAAGACATTGAAACAATAATCATGCAATTTATGGAGGATCATATTCTGTCCAGGTTTGGTGTTCCTAGGAAAATAATCACGGATAACGCTCTAGCCTTTAAGTCAAAGAAAATGATCGCCTTTTGATTCAAATATCAAATACAGCTGAGGAATTCCACGACCTACTACCCCCAAGGGAATGGACTGGCAGAATCCTCAAACTAAAGCCTCATGAGGATCATAAGGAAGCTGCTGCAGGAAGATAAGAAGGCTTGGCACACTAAACTGATCCACGCATTGTGGACTAACAGAATTAGCATAAAGAAATCTATAGGCACCTCACCATTCCAGCTAGTTTATGGGTCATAAGTAATTTTTCCCAACTCCCTGAGCCTACCAGTGATGAGATTGTTGCAAGAAGAGGATGTTGAGAGTCACCCCACCCAGAGGAGGATGTATCAATTAGTTGAGCTACATCAGCAAAGGGAGCAGATTTTCGACAGGACCCAACTTTTTCAGGACAAGATGAAATAAATTTTTGACAGAAGAACCAAGCCCGATGATTTCCAGATAGGTGATGTGGTGTTGCAATGGGATGCACGCCGCGAGGAGAAAAGCAAGCATGAAAAATTTGATCACCTATGGAAAGGCGTGTACAATATCTCTGCCTTCAGGGGAAATAATGCTTATGTGCTGGAAGAAATGAAAGGTGGACTGGTATCTAGAGCTCTGGTTAACGGGAGGCTCCTGAAACATTACTTTTTGTAGAAGAAATTAATCCCATTGTCATTGTATATACCATTTCTTTTGCTTTAAGAATATATTGCATGTGTGGATGACTCTCTGACAATATTTAAAGCCCGAGGTGAAGGCAATAAGATCTTCGAGAGACGTCGTCATTTAAGTTTGTTTTCCAGGTAAATAATAGGGATTTGCAGGCGGGGCGGGTTGTCCCAATGGATAAGGCACATGGCCTGTAGGGTTCTTTGCTACCTCGCAAAGTTACATATATCGTGTCGGCGAATATATCGCCGTGGGTCCGGAATGAATATCGGAAAATATCGGAAAATATCGGAAAATATCGACAAATGTCGTTTTTCATTAAAAAATACAAAAATAAACATTTTTTTTCATTTTTTTTAACATCTAAAGCAACAACAACATCAAATAAACACATTTCCACATAAATATTAAAATACAACTCATATATAAGATGCATAATATGTCAAATGGTGGATCATGATCAAATATCGAGTTCAACTATACAGTATAAACTGAAAATACTGAAATGTGTTCTTGATGGAATGATAGAAAATCACATCAAATGATCAAAATAAATGTCTCTCAAGAGATGAATAATCATGACTCATGATGCATGTAGATAGTGTATAGAGTCTAGATATAGGACACCAACATAGTATGATAGTACAATGATAAATAATAGGAATCAAGTCATCGACTCCTTGAGGATGATTCTCTAATCAATCTACCCCTTTTACGGGTCAAGGGCACGTGCACCACTCTTCCTCTAGAAGCAGTAGGTGGTCGTGGAGGTGGTCCAGATGAGCCTGGGGTGGAACTAGAACATCAACTGCTCGAGTAGATATTGCGGATGAGGGGGAGGTGAATGTGAGCCGTCTCCTCCCAGTCCCAACTGTATGACTCTGTGGAGGTGGTGGCATTGGAGTTGGTCGACGCTGCAAATGAGTATCAACCTCCTACTCAATGTCCTCATAGTCATCCTTTGGAAGTGGAACATCAACATCCCCCTCTTCCCCCTCCTCCTCCGACAGATCTGCATCACTCTCCTCCTCTTCCTCTAACCATTCAGGTGCCTCGTCCATCACAGGATCCTTCGTCTCCACCCTCCATTTGTTGGTAGTGTCAATGTCATCAAATGAAATGGAATCTGAATTGGGCACTTTCTCAATTTGTTTCACCTACAACCTTAGATTGTAGTAGACATAAACCATGTCATTAAGGCGCTGATAAAGTAACCTGCATTAGTATGAGATCCATAGTTAGGGGGTGATAAATGATGATAAATTCAAAATCAAAATTGTAATAAATTTATTTTAAATTAATAAAATTATAAAGAAGCAAAGATTATAAATTTAAGTTTAAACTTTAACATTTCTAAATTGAAAATTCTAACCTTCTACGCTTCTTGGAGTGTATCTTCTCAAAGACACTCCAATTGCGCTCACACCCTGATGAGCTGCAACTTTGACTTAGCACTCTAATGGCAAGTTTTTGCAACTCTGGGACTCTGTGGCCATAGTTAGTCCACCACACATCTACAAAGAAAACAAGGAAGGTAAACGGTAAGACAAAATTCAAATTACAAATTACAATGTATTAAATTTTTACCAAGTAAAAAACATAGAAATGAAAGGGTAATTAATTAAGAATCTAAGAGATCAAAATTTGGAAATTTTAAACAAATTGTACCTGCCATGCTTGTGGTTCTATCCTGGACAGCCATGTCATAGCCAAAAGTGCCACCTGACATCCTATAGATCTCCATCTGTCTAGAAATATCTGCGCGCTCAGAGGGAGTTAACACCATCCTCTGAACACACTGGAGAAAGCCATCCATGACCTCCGCATCAAACTGAAAGCCACATGCATAAGAGAAAGCAGGGTTGAGGTAGAGCCTTGCTGCATGAATGGGACGATGGAGAGTATTATTCCTTCGTTCATCAATCACACTCCATAGTTCAGCTCGTCTTGTGAGTCCCACCTCCCCCTTGTCCTCATAGTAGTGATGGATAGCTTCCTTGGCCCTATCCATGGCCTCATACAAGTAGCCCATTGCGGGCTTTTCACCATCAACCAAACGAAGAACCTTTACCAAAGGTTCACTGATGGCACATACCTCCTCCAATCGTGCCCAAAAAGTCAAATCAAATTGCACCATTTGAGCAATGGCTTGCCCATCTTGTTTGGTGCTATAGACACAAGATGCCTACTCATCAGAAAGAAACATCCGCTGCAACTCCATCATAACCTTATGCATAGACTGAAGAGAAATGAAGGAAGTGGCGAATCGTGTGATTGCAGGCCGCATCAACTCCTTGTTTCTTGTGAAGCGTCTCATGAGTGAAAGAACATATGTATGATTGTATATATATTTTGTCACACTCCGAGTTGAATCAATGACTTCCTTGATCCAAGGAAATTTTCCCATGTCTTCTAGCATCAAATCAATGCAATGGGCAGCACAAGGAATCCAATACAAGCTTGCATACCTCTCCATAAGAATCCTCCCAGCAGCAACATAATTGGCAGCGTTGTCCGTAATGACTTGGACAACATATTGTGGACCTATCTCTTGGATAAAGTTATCCAACAAATCACATAATAAGTGTGCATCTTTAACATAGGGAGATGCATCGACAAATTTGATAAAAATTGTCCCCCCTGGGACAATTGACCAAGAAATTGATAATGGATCTGCCCTTCCTATTAGTCCATCCATCTGACATAACACTACAACCGGTGGCCTCCCATGACTGTATGAGCTCATCTAATCTTCGGGTGCAATCAACCTTCTCCTCATCAAGGAGTCTCCCTCTCAAATCATTATAGGAAGGCCCCCCTATAATCTGGACCAACAACGCCAACAACTTGAAACATGGCATGATAGTAGGGGTTGTTTTTGGCGATGTTGAAAGGCACATCACCCCATAGAAAACATTTTATCACAACTCTATCCGCCTCTTCCTTCTCCCTTTGTTTGAGCATGGTTCGAACAGAAGGTTGCCTTGAATACGATGCCACATAAGGTGAGGTTGAAGAAGGCACAGTGGAATGTGGGGGTCGTGTAGATGAGGAGAAGGAATGCATGTCACTTGTGGCTCCCATGGTTCGTGACTGTGTTCTAGATGCAAGTTCATTTCTGAATTCCTCCTTCTTGTCCCTCTTCTTAGCCATGTCAAGAATGGATTGGTTTGCAATACGCATCACTTCTGGGGTAACATCAGGACAAACATCGACTTCATGCCCAACAATTTTGGCAAGGTGGTATTTCAAGCGGCTAATTCCACCAGAAATATCCTTCCCACATAGTTTGCAATTCAACATTTGCCGATTATTAGGGTCAATTGGCTATCCATACTCCCACATTGGATCCAATGGATTTGGCATTGTGTCACCTATGCCATACCAAACAAACAAAAATGAATAAATTTTAAAATGTTCTTTAAAATTTTGAAAACAATGAAATTATTAAAACATTCAAAGAAATGGAGGGTGGCCTACCTAAAAGGATAAAACCCCATAGGCTATGATTGTAATGGAAAATATACAACCTACACTAAATCTACATTAACCAACAAATCTCAAGTAGAAAGAAAAAGAATGAAAGAATACATACCTGAATAGATTTAGATGGCAATGGAAACTTGATGGTTTCCCCCCTTCCTCTCTTGTGTAAAATCGCCCAAAACAGCAGTGCTCCACTTCCTCAAAGCCGCAAAGTGCAAATGAACCGGAAAAACTCGTCCACGGCCTCTTTATGGCGAAAAAAATAATTTTTTAGTAGCAAGGTGATATTTTCTATCGAATCGCGGTCATTAGAGAGAATTTGAGGTCAAAAATGGGCCCCAAAAGGACCAAAATGTACTATAAAAATCAACCAATTACATTCTAGTAGATGACATCATCCCCCATGGTTGAGGTGGCATTGCATGAGTTAAGAATGCTTATTTGTCACATTTTCTATGGTGGATGAAAATCCATAGTTAACCAAGGTAGTGGTACAAGTACTTTTAAGTCATAAAGTGAAGTACTCACAATAAAAGTCATTTCACACTTTCTCATAAAATAATATTACTGTTATTTTCAAGTAAAGTACTCACAATTCACTTTCTCATAAAATAATATTATTGTCATTTTCAAGTAAAGTACTCATAATTCATAAAAATGTTTTTTTCACATTTTTTTAATAAAATAATATAGTCATTTTCATGTTTTTTAATTATAAATTATATATTCACTCATTTGTATTCAATATCATAATGTCAAACTAATATATATATATATAATCTTGTACTTTTAAAATAAAATAAATTTATGAATGATATTTATATGAAAAAAATATGTTAGTTATACATATAAATTAAATTCATTTTTGTTTAATTTTATTTACAAGTTCAAGACAAATAAATGTTAAAGGACAATAAGTTTTTAGGAATTTACAATGAATCTTAATCACATCATTCTAGAGTTATTTTATTAATTTTATTTATAGTCAATTTAGAAAAGTAACTCAACCATGGTTATTTATATTGTGCATAAAAAGTAGTGTAGGAGATGAGTTGTCATATATACCTACCCCATAAAACCCCTAACTCATAATATTTTAATATATCTTATATTTTTGTAGTACATCTCTTAGGAGGCCCATTTTTGACCTCAAATTCTCTCTAATGATTTACTGAATTTATCGCGATATTTTAATTTGTCGTGATATTTTTAAAACTCGAGAAAATGTCGCGATATTTTGATGGCGATATATCGCTGGATCCTTTAACTCACAATATATCGCGATGTCGGCGATATATGTAACTATGGTACCTCGCAAGGAGGATAGCATCCCAGAGTTGGAGTAGCTGTTAGCACCTCGCTCACACCAGGGATAATATTTTGAAGGGAATCAACATATAGGATCGATCTCATTCCGAGCCGAAAGGAAAACTTGTGGACAGGCAAGATTTGGGAACAAAGCCCGAAGGAGCGCTACTAGACCCATAGGCCCTGAAAATCGATGATGTAAGCGTGCAACCAAGACAATTCGATGACGAGGAGAGTTTCGCCGAGAGGGAGGGTGCGCGGGCCACCTAACGGTGAAGGATCGTGAAATCCGTGCCTTCCTTCAAAAGTCGATGATCTTGATCCTTTGGTACTTGAGATCTATGATGAGAGCACGATTCGCATCAACGAAGTGCGCGGTGGTTAATTGGATGGAGCATCGCGAAGGGGTAGTAGGACCCGTGCATATGGAGGGCTGATATCTAACGATGCACTTAATTTACAGTGCCAATAGGTTTCGCTTGGCAAAAGTGAATGACAGTTTACGAAGGGGGCTGGCGCAACACGTTTCAGGGTCCCCGCATATCTAAACGACCGAGATCTGACACGGGCTAGATCGATGGCATAGGGAGGCTTCGTCGACAAAAGGTCCAGGGAGGTTAACTTAGGTGATAAGCGTGAAATTGCGTAAAGGGGCCACAGTAAGTAATGACGGATATCTGCGCAAACGAGATCTAAGGTCATAAACAATGTCGCGCAACCCAAGGTGCTAGAAGGAAAGGGGTCTGTGCTGATGCGATGCTTAGTTGGAGTATGGGAAAGATTCAGTGAAGTGGGTTGTGCTTAAAAAGAAATTGAAATTGTTAGAAGGAGTTGGGCGTCACCATTAGAGCAAGCGAGCGTGCATCTCTCCTTCCGCATTGTCGTTTTAGGGTCGGCGTGGCTGCTGCACTATAGGGCCAATTTCAGGCAAAGAATCATGGCAAGCATGCCACCTCAGGAAATCATTGGGATTCAGAATGATTGTTCAGGATTTGATTCCCAGTTTTTGTAACAGAACTAGGCTCTGTTTCGGGGTTGGTCCTGGGAGCCACGACATTATAAATAAGACCTCGATTGATGAGTCAAGGGTTGGAATTTTCATTCAGAGATCATTTTACTCTTGTTTTGTCTCTGTAACTCTCTTGGAAGTATTAATGAGAAATATGCTCCCGCGTTTCTGAGATTCATCATGGTGGTTACATTCAGTTTGTGTTCCCTGTTTATCACTTTCATTTTTATGTGTTTCTGCTAATGTGCTCTAGATTAGTGTACAAGGAATTCACTCTCAAATAGGTGCTCCTCGTACCAGACACTACATTTGTTATTGTGTTCTGGTAAATGCTTTGGAATTCATCTCCTATGCTCCACTGCGGATACTAGCCTTTAATGTCCATTCTACAAAAGGCGGTGCAAGAGATTTATCCATAGATAGGTGCCTCTTGCTTTGATGGGCTTTTCTCTCCTTCTCCCTTCACCCTTTCAAGAATTTGACTGTCTGTGTTGCTTACTTTGCCTCAGAATATAAAGGAATTTCCCTTTCTCATTTTTGCTATAATACCCTTGAGTGATTCGGGATTTGACTCCATTGCCCAATGATTTTCTTGTATGTTTGTTCTGCCATTTTCTAAATCTATCAACGCCTTGTTACCTACAGAAATCTAGCCTTCTGCGAACTGTCCAAAGTTTTATATATATGTGTTTCTTTCCTTTGTGACAGAGAGAGCCCTCTTTGACCGTACTGGCTAGATTACAGTCTAAAGTTGGTTGAAATGGTTACCCCTGTGACTTCCTGCCGCAACCACTAGAAATTTGTAGGGTGCTAACATGTAGAGAACAAGTTTCAATTGCATGGAAACATTTTCACATATGATATCACCATATATACGTTTTATCATAGCGAGAGAGGGAAATCAAAGTGAAATCCAGTTTATACATATACAAATAAATATAGTTTCCATAGTGTGCACCAGACCTACTACTATAACACCTATTACTATATGATATTGCATCTCTACGTTGGTCTCTACTAGTGATAATATATGATACGCCATCTCTACCAGAGGTGCTGGGCTCAGAGAATCCGATGCTTAGTTACTCTAGGTGGCATTTCAAAGCTGACATTTCTAAATACTCACTGAATAAATTTTCCAGCTTGAAAGCTATAAATATTTACTCTGAAAGCTGTAAAACGTACTAGGGATGCCCTTTGAACCTACTGGACATACTCAAGGCTACAAATAGATCCAGGCACATATACTACAATATATCCATTTTGAGAGATTAAAGCAACGAAGACAAATGTAGTTCGAGTGGATTCAAGTGACTGCCCACCAGTTGCATTTGATCTTGCGATCAAAAGCCAATGCCCAACAGGATGACATTTAACTTAGCAATTCTATTAATGATAATTCACCCTTCCAAGTAAGCTTGACTCTCTACATTATTGGCCAGCCTCATAGCTTCACAGGCTATGAGCAAGCGTCGCACGTAGTATAAGTCCAAGCAATACCTGATATCAAAGAATTGATAGAGCTTGAGACTCGACTATAACTTGAGTCTGAACGTCAACTTAGCTGAGAATGTGTTGGTCCTTCCAGGTTTATGCAAATGTCTCTTCTGTCGTTTCACTTTTATCATTTTCAACCACGTCAAATTCACATTGCTTATCGTAATGCCAAACAATGATAAAACCAAAGTGTAATTGACGTGTGCTTACATCATCTTATAGAGAGAATTTATTCATTTTTTTTGTATTTACATAGGTAATCATTTTGCCTATTAGTCAAGTTCAAAGGCCGCTTTAATTAACTAAAATAAACATATCATAGAGGGTGAAAGATACCATCGAAACTAGATCAAAGGAGACATGATTATCATCAAAGTATTAAATTAAATCCAATGCTCCTGAATGTGCGATGGAAAAAAATATTTGACATAGTTGTTTGTAGTAATATCTCTTTCAATTAAGTTTGAGCTAAATCTAAAGTCTTAATTATATATTTGGAAGGCACCGAAATGAATTGTCTTTAAATACTTCAAGTGGCTTTCAATACTTCAATTACACTATAAGAGAAGTTACATTTGTGAGAAATTAACATGCACTACAATGTTCGTCACTCAGGTAATTATATTACATTAACTACCATATGTTATGAAATTAATGGAATCCTTTGTTTACCAAGAGTGGGATCTAACAACCTTTTTTGGATGGGACAAGTTCCACATTGTCACAAGTCTACCTCTATTCTCTTCATTTTGGCTTCTACTTTTGCTTTTTCGTGATTTTCTAGGGCTTGCATTTTTATCTTTTGATGTGTTTTGGTGGGAGCTTCTGAAGAGTGATATGGCGGTAGACACATGATTACACAACATACACATATACTTGGGTTGATGGAAAGATCTCAAGCAAACCAGAGAAAAGAAATCCGACCAATCGCTCATGTCTCTAACCATGTAGGTAGTTGAGCTTTCCCATTAATTCTATCTATGGATTATATTACATTAAAAATAAGTATCGTGACAACAATCAATTTTAAAAAAATGTGTTTTTTCATTTATGGAAATGCAAATCATGTAAAAAGGTAAAGTGAAAAAATTATGTAAAAGTGAATTAGCACCTCCATGTCACGCATTATTACCCATGACTCTCATGCAATCCTTGATCCATACATCATGGCATCCCTCAAGCCCTGCCATCCCGCACCCTCGTGGTTCCACACATGCCCACCTCAACCCTCTTTACACAACCTTGACCCATGCTTGAGCTCCCTCCATGTTACTTCATAACTACCACATCTGGTGTTTAGTTACACCATGCGATTAGGACCCAAATGAAAGAAACGAGCTAACACTCATTGCTAGTGATTGGGTTGATTAGATATTTCATCGATAGGAACTTCATGTCGGCTTTAAGCAAGCAACTAGTATTGGCATAGGCAGCTATCCAAGCTTATAAGTCAAGTTCTATCAAGCCTGCATTGATCCAAGCTTGAACTCAACATGTGATCCTAGATTTGGTAATATGATTCACAACTTTGCACCAGAGCTCCATGCCTAATTATATTACATTAACTACCATATGTCATGAAATCAATGGAGTCCTTTGTTTACCAAGAGTGGGATTTGACAACCTGTTTGGATGGGATAAGTTTAACAACCTGTTTGGATGGGATAAGTTCCACATTGTCACAAGTATACCTCTATTCTCTTCATTTTGGCTTCTACATTTGCTTTTTCGTGATTTTCCCAGGCTTGCATTTTTAACTTTTAATGTGTTTTGGTGGGAGATTCTGAAGAATGATATGGTAGACACATGATTACACAACATACACATATACTTGGGTTGATGGATAGATCTCAGGCCAACCAAAGAAAAGAAACCCGACTAGTCGCTCATGTCTCTAACCCTGTAGGTAGCTGAAGCTTTCCCATCAATTCTATCTATGGATTATATTACATTAAAAATAAGTATTGTGATGACAATCAATTTAAAAAAAATGTGTTTTTTCATTTATGAAAATGCAAATCATGTAAAAAGGTAAAGTGAAAAACATTTATGTAAAACTGAATTAGCACCTCCACGTCACGTGCTATTCCCCATGATCCTCATGCAATCCTTGATCCATACATCGTGGCATCCCTCAAGCCCTACCACCCCGCACCCTCATGGTTCCATCCGTGCCCACCTCAACCCTCTTTACAAAACCTAGACCCATGCTTGAGCTCCCTCCATGTTACTTCATAACTACCCCATCTGGTATTTTAGTTACACCATGCGATTAGGACCCCAATGAAAGAAACGAGCTAGCACTCATTGCTAGTGATTAGGTTGATTAGATATTTCATCGATAGGAGCTTCATTTCAGCTTTAAGAAAGCAACTAGCATTGGCATATGCAACTATCCAAGCTTATAAGTCAAGTTCTATCAATCTTGCGTTGATCTAAGCTTGACCTCAACAAATGATTCCAGATTTGGGCATTTGATTCACACCTTTGCACTATAGCTACATGCTTAATTAATAACTTTAAACAAATATCTAAAACTATAAACATGATTGTCTAAACACATAAGGCAAAGACTTGCTTCTCTGCATCTCATCTTGTTAAATGTATATTGTTGTATTTAGTTTATCGTGTATTTTGAAACGTGTGGTGTTGGTTATATTATATTCAAGATTTTATTTGGTGATAGTTGTATTTCTTGATTAAATGATCATGACATGTTGATTCCAAGTGGGTTTCATTTTCTTTATTGTTATAATATGATTGTGATGGCGTGGATTTCAATTCGACCAATTATCCTTTTTCTTTTATGAGTTTTTGAGTTAATATGATGGCTGGTTTGTTTGATTGAAGATCAATGGTGGGTATAGAAGAAATTTTAAATAACTTAGAGTGTTGTGAATTATATGTGTAAATGAAGTCACTCATTATCAACACATTTTGATCGCTAAAGGTATTTCAAATACAAATTAGAAATTATAATGAATAAACAAATACAATAAGAAACAAATATGATAGTGAATGCAAAGTATACAAAAATGGTAACTTATTTAATCTTCTAATAATCAATGTTGAGCATTTCATAATAATTAAACAAATGGTGAATTTTTATTTAAGGAGAATTTGTAATTTTGTTGTTGTTGTTATGTAGGTGAGCATAGCTGCTTACACTGCAGGAAAGCGAGCAAATCATGTACCATATAGCTCATACGTTGCGGGAGTGTCCATTATGTTAGGAACATCTTTTACATTATGTTTGCTTGTTCTATTAGATGTGTTTCCATTAACACCTAGATACATGATTCCAGTAGCAGGAATGATGGTTGGAAATGCAATGACTGTTACTGGTGTCACCATGAGGCGACTTCGAGAGGATTTAAAACATCAACAAATCTTGGTTTGTTTATTCATTCATTCATTTGTTCATTCCCCCATTTTAAAATTGGTTTCTCTTAAAACTGAATGTCCATTGTTTATGTGTAGGTAGAGACAGCTCTAGCGCTAGGGGCATCTCCAAGGCAAGCAATGATGCAACATGTTAGAAGGGCTCTAAAATTGGCCCTTTCACCTGCGCTCGACAACGCAAAAACAATTGGTCTCATTTCATTACCAGGCGCGATGACTGGCCTTATCATGGGTGGTGCTTCTCCCCTCGAAGCAATTCAACTTCAAATGGTTGTGATGAATATGGCAATAGGTGCTTCCACTTTTAGTAGTATCATGTCAACTTACCTTGGTTGGCGGATGTTCTTTACCAAGGCACACCAACTTAAAATGGAGGTTCTCATGGGGGATTAATATTCATTGAAGAATATCACTATTTCAAAAGCTCTTTTCATCTTGTTTGCTTGTGGGATAATTGCCATATTTTGATGTTGAAATAAATTGTTAATAGAGAATTTCATAAAATTCCAACTAAAATTGAGGATTGAAAACACTACATGATTCGTATAACTGAAAAATTGAACCCATTCAATTAACAATATCATTGTTATATATCGAATACCAAACTTCACATTTATATCAATAAAGATCCTCAACATAACTAGATCATAACTATTACACTAAATGTTTATATAATTTATTTTATTAAAAATAAAATAATTAAGAATCACATACCATCTATATAATCTTCATCCTTGAATATTTTGTAAATTTCTCCCATGAAGGAAAATTAGGTATGCCAATATGAGATTTTCTATCATTGGAAAAGGTGTAACATGTCTGAAAAAGGTGTAACATGTTTTATGTTAGTTTGAGTTGGATCATTGAAAAAGTTGTAACATGTTTTATGTTAGTTTTAGCCAACTCAATGATAGGTGTAATTGGATAGGTTAATATGAGGTTTTCTATCATTATAAAAGGTGTAACATGTTTATGTTAGTTTTATCCAACTCAATGATAGGTATAATTGGTTCCAAAGATTCTAATGCCATCTCATTTTTAGAGGCGGTGTATACTAAAATTGTTTTATTTTAACTTTGTTCTTTTGATGCAGCTTTTATAGTTTTAGGAGGCATAATATATGCATTAGACGGCATGGAAAAATAATAATCAAAGTAGAGAAATATGTGAAATTCACTTTTTGTTCGAGGGATTTCTAGAAGTTGGCAAGAGAGTTGCTTAGATTGATGATTTTTATTTTCCTCTTGTCAATAAGAAGTATTAGTAAGACTTAATATAAATATTCACTTATTCTGTTGTTTTTTTTAAATTTATAAATCCCTCTTAAAATGTAGGATTTGAAAGTTTATGAATAATCAAAGTGAATTTCAACTAGAGTGTTCTTTTACAATTTTAGGGTCTCTTGTTTATTTAAAACTAGGTATGCCATGGTATAAAAGTTTATGGATAATAAGAATGGATTTTAACTAGAGTGTTCTTTTACAATTTTAGGGTCTTTCATTTCTTTAAAATTAAGTATGTGATGGTATAAAAAACTATTTGAATAGAGAATTTAAATTTGAAAAGAAAATCTTGAAAATGAATACATTTTTAAAACATTCATAATAACTTAAATGAAATTAAAAAATGCATATAATAATCCATCACTCCTTTCAATTTAGTACTTCAAGTGAAGTTTCAACGCTTACCCATAAATCAACATGTTTCAAAATCTCAAAAAATCTTTGTGAAAATTTGAAGTTGACCTCTATTTTTGGGTGAACTAATGTTGTTGTCTCAACAGTTCTAGTAAGCAAAAGTCGTGACTTAGTCTAAAGAAGTTCTAGCAAGCTAAAGATAACCTCAACCTAACTCTTTGATGAAAATGACTTCTAAAAATGCATAAGTGTATAACAATGAATTGAGATCAATGATATCTAGAAAGATTGGATTTTCTTAAGTAATTACTATGAAGATCTCAATCTCGTTGTTGAAGATATGACACTGATAATGATTATTTGACATAATTAGTTCAAAATCAAAATGTTTTAATGTTTGCAAGGGATTTCAAATACTTGTTTGAAACATCATGAATATCTTGCTGAAGAGCCTCGACAAGTTTTGAGCACTCATTCAGGTCAGGTTTGAAACTTGGCTTGCAATACTGAAACCATGGGTTTCAAAGAAGATCCACAATAATTAAAAGGTTAAGTTTTGAAAATTCATTGCGAAGCTCAAAATTTTGAGTTTGGAAAAAGTGTTGCAAGACTAGTAATTGAAAATTTAAGGTCAAAATCTATATCAAGGATTGAAGAGACTATGTGACTCATATAACTCAAAAATTACACCCATTCAAATGATATGATCATTGTTAACATATCTCTAGTAGTTGTTTCACAATCACATCTCTAAACATACCTAATTACACCCAACCATTTTGATTACAAATGTTAGATATCGAATATTAAACTTCAAATCTGTATCACTAAAGATCTTCGACATAACATAATCATAATTATTATACTAAATGTTTATACATTTTTTTAAAAGTTAAATAATTTTATATTGATACAAAAAAACTATATAAAGCATAAGGTGCTTTGTTTTCCATTAGGGAAACCAAACCAACAAAAAAATAGATTGTCACCAAGAAGCATCTTAACTTTAATATTTGGGGCTATCGTAAACCCTATAAAGAAATAAAATTGAAGATAACTAACCATTATGACAAAAGGACTACTTCGTTAGGGAAACCAAATGAAGAGACTAATAGGAGCTAAACTAAATAACGATGTATTTATTAGATATAGAAATAACAAACACCTCTTTGCCTTGACCAAGATTGTGTTATTTTCCTTCAAGCAAGGCTAGTGGTAGCTTTGGTGATAATGTTGAGCATTAGACCCAAGCATCATTGTTAGCCGAAAATACGCACCTCTTGTGGACAGGAGTTGTTTCCCTAGTCTGAAGGGTCTAGATAAAGAACAAAACACAAACACCAAATGTTAAACTTCCCCTAGATCTGGTTAATCACTTGAATGAAATGCCATGATATTTCTCTCAAAGGTTGTCCTCGCTATCCTCGCAGAAGAACCTGTAAAAGATGGAAAACAATAAGAGAAACATGATAGCATACAATATAATCAACTAGATCTATGCTCATGAACAAGGAATCAAGCAAAGTTGCCAGATTTGTAGCTAGGAAAAATGCACCTCCTGCGGACATGACCTGTTTCCCTAGTCTGAATGGTTCAGATATAGAACAAAACACAAATACAAAATGTTAAAATTCCCCTAGATATGGTTAATCACTTGAATGAAATGCCATGATACTTCTCTCAATGGTTGTCCTCTCTATCCTTGCAGAAGAACCTGTAAAAGATGGAAAACAACAAGAGAAACATGATAGCATACAATATAATCAACTAGATCTATGCTCGTGACCAAGGAATCACGCAATATATACACATGAAACAATAAATATGGGAAAGAGAAGACATATTTTATTAAGAATGATTGGAGAGACTACAACCTTTATGCCTTGGTGTTTAGAGTTCCTTCCAATGGATCCTTGCCTCTAACTTCACCTTTCCTTTAAAGACTCAAGAATGATTTTGGCAGAGTGTGGGTATGCAACAAAATTCTTCCTCTTTTCTCCCATGGGGGATGAGCCAATATTTAAAGGCATGGGAGGATAGGTATGGTTGAGGATCTCATGGGTGAGGTGGATATAAGATCCTAAAAGGGAGGATCTCGAGCTCCAGCTAGTCCTAAACCATAGGGATGAGGCTCCACGGAGGTAAGCTTCGAGAATCCTCTCGAAGCTTCTCTTTTTTCCTTGAAAAATAAAGCACCGCTCCTTTAATGAAGCAAACAAGAGGTGTTAAGTGAGTAACGCTTCTTGTAGTAAGTCTAGAAGTGGTGGCACTGCTCTTTGCTCATGTATCAGGAGCATTACCAACCCTTTGCTTATTGGGTAACGTTTTTTGTCAATGGGGAAAGAGCGTTACCAGATCAAAACAAGGAAAAAATGTAAGGGGATATTTTTTCCTGTCATTTCTCTAGGGAAAACTTTTAGGGATTGAAGCAGACAAGGGAATATCTATCTCATAACATGATGGTGACGATATTTTGGTGTAACAGAGATTCCCCCCCAAAGTATGATGGCTAGAGGGAAACAATAGGCATAATACTTTGATAGAAGAAGGTGTAGTCCCAAGGAAAAGGTCCAATGGTTGGAACTTCTCAAACATCACAAACTTTCTGCAACACCCTTTACATTTTGATACATGTCCCAAATGACTCACAACATGGCTGCCGACCAATACAATGTAGATCCATGTGAGATACAAAAAGTCATGGCTACTAAAATACAACGTAGATCCATGTGAAGAAGACTCAAATTTAGACATAGCTACCAGACATACAACATAGATCTATGTCATACAAATGCAAATCCAAGCACAACCACAGACATACAAATGTGGATCCATGCTATGACTCATACAAAATACTCCATCGCAACTTGGGGAAAGCAAAGAACGCTTTTAACAGATACCCAAGGTCTTCATCTTGTCTTCCACAAAGTACGATTCTATCCATGTGATTACAATGATTTGATGTCGAAAATGGTAGAAACCACTTGATTACGTGTCAATGATGAAAACCGTTAACAAGTGCGAGGGAGATCAACATTAATATCAATGATTCCCAAGGTACCCTAGTACAATCTCTTGAGTGTGAATAGATGATTTGATGTTGAACACTCAATCAAATATTTTGATCAAAGGTCAATGATGTGAACCTATGTCGAAAGCGAGAAAGTCTGTCATTAAGGCATACGGATCTCAAGGTACTAAACTTGTTTCTAAGACTAATTTCTGGATGATGAATTGATGTCGACAGGAATAGTCTCGTCGAAGGAGGGCCATGATGAATCCCACATCGACGACACGAAACTTGGAAAAAAGTTCTGGATTTTGAGCATGATGTAACCATAGGATTGACTCAAAAGTATCTGAAACAAAAAGTTTTTTTGACTGCAGGTGTAAACTTTCAAGACAGTTTCCCTTTTGAACATAAGGCAGCACGATCGAAGACTTGGCAACATTGACTTGATGAGGTGGAACAGAATGCGACAATGGACAATGCATTCTTTGAAAGACTCAAAGGAGTGACATGACTCATGAAAGTGGATTGACTGGAAGACAAGTTGAATACCTAATTCACTGAATGAAATGCAGAGAAGTGCCATGTTCAAAGGTGACTAACAACTGCCATTATTGCAAAATGAAATGTATTTCCCTTCCCTTAATTTCCCCATCACGATTGATGAGTGCCTCTTTGATTTTTAACAAGCTGGAAAAGGGTAACAAATGCTCGATATAGCTCGTCCTTCAGACGAGTCCAATCTCATATGTTTTACGAACCTGAGAAATGATGGGTTCGTTCCCAAAAAATGGGTCTTTCATCGTTTTGATTTTATGAGTCTAATGAAAGAAAACTCATTTGTCGTTTCATGTTTAGAGAGTCTGAAATGACTAAGAAGACTCTAGGGTGGACCTTTTTCATAAATTTAGTCTCCAAGGCCTGAAAAAAAGTATAAAATAATACTTAGGAGAACTCTTCAAGTCATGATTGGCTAGAGTGTACCTTTTTCGTAAGTAGTGCCCCCTAGCCCGAAAAAGGGGTAAACTATCACTAGGAGGACGAATCCTTAGGTCCTTTTATGAGCGTGAAGAAGACAAGTTCGCTTGGCAATCTTTTCACATTTTAAGAGTTCGAAAAGAGCTTAAAGAAGACTCCATTAAACTTTTTCATGTTTGAATCCAGAGCACGAAAAAGCGATAAAGTAAGCTCAAACTAGTTTTCATGTTTTAACCAGAGCACGAAAAATGAAAAGTAAGCTCAACACCATCTTACTATTTTTAACGAGCTCGAAGATCAGTTGAAAGAATGCTCAAGGTATCTGCTTTATTTTTTAACGAGCTTGGAACAGAGAAAAAACTATGCTCAAAATGACCTGTTTCATTTTTATACAAGCTTGAAACAAAAAATAACTGTGCTTGAAACATGGTTTCATTTTTATGCAAGCTTGAAACCAAAAGGTAAAATTTGCTAGAGAAAGCCTATTTCATTTTTTAACGAGCTTAGAACTAGAAATAAACTATGCTTAAAGACATTTGTTTCATTTTTTAACGAGCTTGACACAAAGAAAAGGAACTATGCTCACAAACCTGTTTCATTTTTTAACGAGCTTGACACAGAAAAAGAACTATGCTCTCAAACCTGCTCTAACCCAACATGATATCCAAAGGTTGGTAGGTTTCCCCCTTACATAAATAGCTAGCGACTCAACTCCAGTATGATGTCCATAGAATAGAGCCATGCCCCTCATTTTACCTATGACGGGAAGAAGCTAACTAGAAGAAGGGGAAGGAATCACAAGAACATGAGGCACATTCAACGCAGTTTGATTACTAGGAGTGATGCAATGGTCAGGTGTAACAAAGGAAAGATGATCAATGGTCACAATCTTTCCATCATGGGGAAAATGCAAAACTCTAAAGAGTGTAGACACTACAACCTTCATGGTGTAAACATAATCATGTCCAATGAGAAGATTGAAATCTAAAGGACCTTGGACGACCATAATATCAATACAAACAATTTTCCGTCCTAATGTAATAGGTAAATAAGGAAGGACCCCTAAAGGTGCAGTAGGCCTGCGAATAAAGCCAATATCTAATCGGTGGCTGGCACATGCTGAGGATAACCTAAAGCTTGTCAAGGAATTGATGATAGAATGCTAACAGAAGCCTCTTCGTTAACAATAGTGTGAAGCATCCGCCTAGCAGTAACATTCACAACTATCTGGAAAGGAACACTTGAATGAAGACAAGAATTTGTTAGGTTACTCCAGTCAAAGGAAATAACTTCATTACTTGGAGAGGGTTATGTCGAAACATACAAAATTTCCTCATGTCAAGAACAATCAGAACGAAGCATAAAAACTTCAAAAGGTTTTAGTTCACTCTCTATTGGAAGAGAAGAACAAGATGAAGATTTAGTCAAAACGACTGCTTTAGTCTTAACACTCTCTGATGAAAGAGTGGGATCGGGTGGAGATGACATTGACTTGACCACTTTAACTCCACTCTTCAAAGGAAGAGTGGGATCAACCAAGGATGGAACTGGATCGACCACTTCAACTTCACTCTTCAATGGAAGAGTGGGATCAACCGAGGTTAGAACTGGATCGACCAGTTTACCAACCAATGGGGTGTAAAGTGACAACTTACGATAACCTGTTGGAAGCCGTTGCATAGGAACAAAAATATCTTCCAACAACTTAGAAGCTTCATCCATGAGAGGACAAATGTAAGTAAAGTGCATGTCCTCACAAAGCAAGCAAGAATTTCTGACTTTACCCTTTCGACTCTCAACCACAGAGTCACTGGTTGAGGGGGGATCATCAGTATGATGACCAGAGGCAGATGACATTGGTTGCTGGGAAACCTTAGGCCATTCTTCTAAAACCAGGGCCAAACCGTGACAATCTTTCAGAAGGTGATCACCCTTGCAAAGCCTACAAGGGAATTTGGGCTTATGGGGTCTTGGGGTGTGCAGATCAACACTGTACGCACTCTGAGGGGTAATTGGTTGAGACTTGGTTTTCTGTTTGTTTTTCTTCTTCTTCTTATCCACCTGACTACTAGTACTACAACTTTCAACATGCGAAGAGGGAGAAACGGGAGACGACACATCTGGTGAAAAAGGAGAGGGATCAACATGAGGTTGATGCTCTTACGATGAAGGATTAGGATCAAAAGCAACTGGTGTACATGGGATAACTGGACTGGAGAATAACCAAACAGGTAATCCAATAGTCAATCCAGGAAGGCTTAACGTAGCCATGAGAGGAGGACCAACATCCCCATATGGAGGGAAAACAAAAGATGTGCTTGGTAAAGGAGTCTCTTGGTTGGTAGTCTTGGAAGGCGAAGCCATAACTATGTAACAAAACTATCTCTCTCTTCTAAGAAAATACTAACTGTACAGACAACAAGCACAACTCAAACTAAAGCAACAAGAAAAATATATGAGAGGATTGGATTAAAGGTCTAGAACCTCATGGGATTATCAATGTTTCACAAGTAGTGTGATGCCAAGATGACCAAAAGGTTAACTCAGATGGTCTCAGGATTCCTAAAGGTGTCTGTCGATATACACAAGGTACATGGGAGCTCCACTCCGTAGTAGTGCTGTCTATTGCACAACCGTTCGAAAGGGGCCTTCGAATATACAACTGAGTATGTGAAGTACCTTTCGATATACCTCAAGGGTACGTGAAAGGTCGTTCGATATACCTCAAGGGTACGTGAAAGGATGTTCGATATACCAACAATACGTGGAAGAACCACACGATCCCCGGGATGCAGTGCAGGCAATAAATGACAGCTCCTACGTTTACAGATGCCAGAACAAGTCTCTAACCTAACACACAATTTGCTAAAGATTTTAACCTAAGTCTAACGCTTGATTTTATCTTGAATGGTTAGGTGGATGCATGAGGTGA
Source organism: Pseudotsuga menziesii (assembly GCA_001517045.1). Classification (NCBI taxonomy): domain Eukaryota; kingdom Viridiplantae; phylum Streptophyta; class Pinopsida; order Pinales; family Pinaceae; genus Pseudotsuga; species Pseudotsuga menziesii. The sequence continues at coordinate 1,325,391 of LPNX010555823.1, read as the reverse complement.
GGACATAAAAGTAAAACCATGCAGTATGATTGTGCAAAATTTCACTTTAACTTTCAAGGTATGCCCTACTTAAGAAAGGGAGAGAGAGATTCAATTTCTTTGAAACACAGAATAAATCCCATACACAAATAAAACAAACTTGCTTATATGGTCTGTTCCTAACTAAAATAAACAAAATCTTCTCTTTTTGAACTGAAAAAGAAGTGAGATATCTAATGAAAAGCAAGAAAAGATTGTTACAACTCTTATACAAAAGTGTTTATATTTTTCAACTAAAGTGAGGATAAACTAATCACAAATAACTTTCGTATGGATTTTCACAAGATTTAAAAAAAGGAAAAAACATACAAAAATCATGTATAATAAATGAAGAAAAACTGAAATGAATATTTTCTTGTCTTGTAAAAGAAGACATAAATCAAAGAACTAGCAAAACCAAGTTCTATTCAAAGCCAACTATGAATCTTTAAAGACCAACATCAATCGCAATTCTTGAAAATACCTATGGATTCATACTCGAGCATAGGGGGGTCCTGGGGCGTGGTTGACCACCCCTCGGCCTGAGGGCCTTTGGGTTGTTTTTAAATTTTTTTTTGGCTCGTTTTGTTTTTTAATTTTTGATTGATTTTTCTATTCAAAAATTAATTGCAGAGTTCAAACAACAACTGCAATTATCTGAAGCATGCATCTCAAATACCAAAAAAAGCATTTAAGAATCAAAGACCAAACAGGGCTAAGAAGAATACCAGGCACCGCTTCTATAGGTGTTGGATAGGGTGTTACCATCCTGAGCACTGCTTCTTGTACACAGAAACAAAGCGATGGCACCGCTTCTAGCAGGTTCACACCATGGCGTTACCAGTTCCAGCACTGCTTCTTTCACACTGAAAAAGGGCGGTGGCACCGCTATATGATAATAGGAAAAAGGCAGTGACAGATCCAGAACCGCATTTATAACACAGCCCAGGAGCAGTGCCCGAGATGGTGATTTGAAAAATAAAAAAGCAACAGAAAAGTAAGTTACAATCCAAAATATGAACCTAAACAATCGCCAAAAAACCCAGTGAACCAAAAACATGAAGATCCAAAGGCTGATAGAGGAAAATCAATCAAATTCAAAGCGATCTATAGATCTATCAATTGAAAAAGTAGATCTACAAATTGAAAATGAAGGTGGAGGTTTCAACTTACCAATGATCCAGAATTTGTAGTAGTTTCCCCAATGGATTCGCCACATTTGTTAGCCGAAAATATACACCTCCTGCAGATAGGAGTTGTTTCCCTAGTCTGAATGGTTTAGATCTAGAACAAAACACAAACACCAAATGTTAATCTTCCCCTAGATTTGGTTAATCACTTGAATGAAATGCCATGATACTTCTCTCAAAAGTTGTCCTCGCTATCCTTGCAGAATAACCTGTAAAATATGGAAAACAACAAGAGAAACATGATAGCATACAATATAATCAACTAGATGTATGCTCGTGACCAAGGAATCAAACAATATATACACATGAAACAGTAAATATGGGAAATAAAAGACTTTTTTATTAAGAATGATTGGAGAGTCTACAACCTTTATGCCTTGGTGTTGAGAGTCCCTTCCAATGGATCCTTTCCTCTAACTTCACCTTGCCTCTAAAGACTCAAGAATTATTTTGGCAGAGTGTGGGTATGCAACACAATTCTTCTTCTTTTCTCCCATGGGGGATGAGCTAGTATTTAAAGGCATGGGAGGATAGGTATGGTTGAGGATATCATGGGTGAGGTGGATATAAGATCCTAAAAGGGAGGATTCTGGAGCTCCAATTGGTCCTAAACCATAGATATGAGGCTCCACGTAGGTAAGCTTCGAGAATCTTCTCGAAGCTTCTCTTTTTTCCTTGAAAACTTGAGCACCGCTCCTTTAATGAAGCAAACAGGTGGTGTTAAGGGGGTAACGCTTCTTGCAGTAAGGCTAGACATTAGAGGAAATTTGGGGTCTAAAATGGGCCTTATAAGAAAACGTGCCAAAATAAGTTTTTGTGAGTTGGAATTCAAGAACCAATAGAATTTCAATAAAATAAGTCAACCATAATGGTTGAATTGACATATTTGTCATTAAAAAAAACTACTTTTTTGTTCGTATTTTCGACATATCTCCCTGTGTTTTTACTCAAATTTCGATCAGGAGAGCTCGTTGGATGCGAAATTTGATTTCGCATCCAACGAGTACCCACACTGCATACTTTTGACGGACCCCGCTACCCCAAAAACAAGAAATACCTGAAAAAATGTGATGATGATGTCATCATCACATTTTTTCAGGTATTTCTTGTTTTTGGGGTAGCGGGGTCTATCAAAAGTATGCAGTGTGGGTAATCGTTGGATGCGGAATCAAATTCTACATCCAACGAGCTCTCTCGATCGAAATTTGAGTAAAAACACAATGAGATATGTCAAAAATACGAACACAAAAAGTAGTTTTTTTCTTTCTTCCTCCAAAATTAATCAATATTATTTTATTATTTTAACTATTATTTTATTATTTTCCTTAGGAGGCCCATTTTAGACCCCAAAATTCCTCTAATGAGCGTTGGCACCGCTCTTTGCTCATGTATCAGGAGCATTACCAGCTCTTTGCTTCTTGGGTAACGCTTTTTGTCAATGGGGAAAGAGCGTTACCAACTCAAGACAAGGAAAACCTGTAAGGGGATATTTTTTCTTATCATTTCTCTAGGGAAAGATTTGAGGGATTGAAGTAGAAATAAGAATACCTATCTCATAACATTATGCTGATGAGATTTCGGTGTAATAATCATATTTGGTCCAAAGCTTCATCTAGTTATAACAACAATTCTTGATGCTTTTCCTTGTTATTCCACAAAGCTTTACCCATAAGTGTCTTCATTTTCCAGTATAAACCACTAATCTTATAATATTTGGTTTCCTTGGATCAAGTTGGAGCCTACATCATGAACCCATGGGCCCATCTCCTTTTCAATGTCTTCTTGACAAATATAACCTTGTTAAGTTTTTAGCCAATTCTCCTTTCGAGCAATCTCCTGTTTACTGACTATAGGGGTTTGTTGCCTAGAAATTTCCTTAGCTTCCTAGGCCTCCTTATGATCTAGGTGGATCTCTCAAATGACTAAAAATTTAAAATTCTCAAGTGTTCATTTGAAGTATATAGTTGTATAGAGCTCACCGAAAGATTTCTGATGATACCCATTTTGTCAAATTTGGACTTCAAATCTGGAAGTTGTCACAATTTGAATTTTTGACATTTGGACCAATTACCTTTCAAATAATGACATGCGGAAGCAAGGTCTATCTCTGACTTCCGAAGTCACAATCGGAAGTCAGGAGAAGAAAAGACAGTTTTGTTGATCTCGTTTCGATTTCTGACTTTTGACATCGAAACAGCCAAAAAGGTTGGGAGTCGAGAGGATAGTTAGGGAAGTTGGATTGCCAATTCTAGAGTTTGAGGTTGGGGTCAAAATAGTCAGAGTTGGTCAGCATCAGAAAATTCGGATTCGAAAAGTCGGTATAAAAAAAGTTAGCTTCGGAAATTCAACTTTGGAAAGTCGATGTCAGACAAGTCGGCATCAATAGTTAGGGTCGCAATGATCGACGGTCCAACTTAGTCAGCGGAACTAGATCTATGACCACAAATTAATATGAAGCTTAATGACTACGAGTTTGTATTTTGATATTTGAAGTACATAGCTTTGCATTTGATCCATAATTCGTGCTTCTGAGATCATGCATTTGATCTTGGATATTATCTTGATAGATAATTTGGGCATTAAATCAAATTTTGTCCCGAATTGGGCACTTTGGTCACAGATCTAAATGTTATGCATGGATTTTCATCGACTAAGTTATTCTATTTAACAAACTGTTTTCGACATGGATAAACATAGTAGGCATTGAAGAGAGATGTAAATAAGGGAGTGATATAGAAACAAAGAACTGGAGAGAGGATTGAGGTCAAGGAGTTCAGTCCGAATTTACAAAGCTCAAGAATGCAAGTTAAGACTTATGAAAATGCATAGAATGAACAATGAATATCAACATGACTTCTATGCATGGATATTGTTGTTCACATTTTTCTTTTGATTTTGTATTTTCTTCTGATTATACGAGCTTGAAAAACTATCTATAAAAGGCCGTAAACTGGTTAATGTGCATTTGTTAATTATTTGCTGAATTGTAAGTTGTGTGAAGTTCTTAGTTCCATCCTTGAGGGATTGTGAGGGTGGTATGACTTCCCAAGAGAAGTCTTAGCTTCTTTAGCAATTTGCATGGACCAATATTAAGTCCAACAAAAATTAGAGAAGTTCGAGATTTAATGTAATTATACAACATTTGAAGATTAATTGAAACGATCCCATTGGAAGCAAGGACCCATAAATGCATTCCTTTTGATTCAAAATCCATTATCATGTGTTGTGCAAAGTTTATATTTCTGTATCTCTGTTTTATTTTCAACATACTAACGATTATGTTCTCTTATTTAAAGTTGTTGTTACAAAAGTCCTTTTGTTTAAAATAAGTTAACAAATTTGATAATTCACACATACAATCCATGGTTAAAAGGATCCTAAAAAACATACAAATCAGGTGGTATCTGAGTTGATCAACCAAATAATTTTGAGTGTGTGAATGTTAACTAGATCACTACTTAAGAGAGGAGAAGGGAAACTTGAAGCATTCAATCCAGAAATTGGATTGAGACATGTTTTCTTGAAATTAAAAATGGCTTCACTACTAGGTGAAAGTGACCCCCCAGAATCAGATGAAGAATTTGTTATAGATTTTATGTCCATGAAAGCTATGGTAGAGGAAATGTATGCAAAACGAAAAAAATCCAAAATAGAAGGCACATCAGGAGTTGACGAAGAAATTGGACATGAAACTCGTGGAAAGGAAATAACAACTGATGATGCTCATGCAGATCACAATAAGGCTTTCCACAAGGCCTTCTAGCAGATGTTAGATAAGGTAGATCAATTATTTGTAGATTACCATGAGAGACTGGAAAATAAGGAAAATAAGAAGGTATAAACAAAAGGTGATGCTTCAGGAAATGAAGGAAGTCCTCATGACCCCTCTTCTCAATCTCCAAGTTCTAGTTATTCTTCTTCTTCCTCTCGTTCACATCATTATAAAAAGCATAAGAAAGATGTTGATAACCCTTTGGTCAAGCTTGATGTGAAATTTGATTTACCCATTTTTAATGGAGAACTTAATACTGAGAAATTAAATAACTGGATTAAACCATTCAAAATTTACTGCAGAGTTCATAAACTTGCAGGTGATGAAACAAAGATCCAGTTGGCCTGACTTTGACTTGGAGGAAATTATCTCGTATGGTGGAAAATAAAACCTAAGAGGACCTTACATCTAAAGTTAAAATAATTTCCTCATGCTATAAGTTTATTTCAGCATTAAAAAATAATTTCTATTGGTTGGGTTACCTGCAATAGGCTATGATGGACTGGCAAAATTTCAGACAAGGTATAGGTCAGAGTGTGTAAGAATACACGCAATAATTTAGAAAATGAGATATAGTCTTGGGTATATTTATCTGTTATCACCCTGTAATTTTCCTATGGTTGTGGTAGGAAATCACTAGGGTAACCATTTCATCCCAACCTTTAGGCTGTATTCTAGCCTATACAACCAGAGAGGGCTCTCGCAGCGCCACAAGACCATTCACATACACATATGTCTCCCAACAAGCATTCATAAGGATAGATTGCTGATGGGAACATGTTGTTTGTATTCTAAAGAGTGTAATACAAATAAACAAAAAACACCATTGGGAAATGGAGTCGAAGCCTGAAATATTCAAGTGGCTTAAAACAATAATGACAGGTGATTATCGTTCGCAATCTGAGGCAATGTGAGCATTAACATTCAGTCAAATAACTTTAAGAGATGGAAAGGGGAAAAGAGAAGAAGCCCAATGAAAACAAGAGGCACCTATCTGTGGATGAATCTCTTGAAACACCTTTAGAAGAAGCAACAATAAGGGATGATAACTGAAATGGAGCCCTATCAATGGATGAATTCCATAACATTCATCATAAACACATAACAAATACAATTTTTGATGAAATGAACACTTAATAGAGAATGAATTCCTTGCATACAACTAGAAACGTATTATCACAACTTCACACGTACGTGGAAATGGAGCATACAGGAAAACACAGACTGCAAATTGAACACTATGATGAATCTCAGACACTCAGAACATAGTTATGCATTAATTGCTTCCAAGAAAAGTTCGGAGCTACAAAAGCAAGCACAGAGGCTTCCAAAATGAATATCGAATCCTTTTCTCCTCTATCGAGGTTATATTTATAGTTCAATTTGCTCCTGAGATGAATCTCGCAACAGAGTGCCCAAAATTAGTTACATCATGGAAATTAAACCCAAACGTACAAAATCCTAAAAAATTATGAGGTGGCGGATTCACCATGATCATAAAACAAATGGAGAAAGCACGCTGGGGTGCGCGTGACTGACCGAAATGGAAAAAATTGACATATGGGGCCTCAGGCTCGCTTGGTGAAAATAATTGTTCAGAGAATCTTCAAATGACCTTTTGCTGCAAGGTTGAAGGAGTGGTTCTAATGTTTGAGTTGAGGCTCCTCGACCCCTTCTTCTTTGAATGTGTAACAGCTGGTTGGACAACCACTATCTGCTTTGCAGTCTCTTCCATTTTTCGCTGATTTTCCTCTCTGATTTTGCAGTGCACATGCTCTACTTGCAAAATAGATCTCAGCCATAGATCTATTTTAAATCAAATCTACGCCCTCCGTTTATATGCCCATCACCATTATTCTGCAGGCTCCTTCCTGCCTTTTCCTTTCCGCAAAATGTCGTATTGCAGATCATGGGTTTCGGGATGTGGATTTGTCAATCCTCGCATCTGAAATTCATCCGTTTTGCTTCCGCCTTTTCCTTTCCGCAAAATGTCAGATTGGGGATCACGGGTTTAGGAATGCGGATTTTCCAATTCTCGCATCCGAATTTCTGCCCTTTTGCTTCCGCCCTTTCCTTTCCGGAAAATGTTGGATTGCAGGTCGCGGATTTATGAATGCAAATTTTCCACTTTTGACGACTGAATCTTCGCCTTTTTGCTCTCGCCTTTTTATTTCCGCAAGTCTTTACAACGATCGATTTTGCATAGATTCATCAATAGCCGTCGATCTGAGATCAAAGTTGTGGATTTTATCTTATCTTGGCGGATCCGTTATCTTTCTTACACCTTTCTATTGCGGGATTCTTCTGAAGCATCCGATCTTTTGCAGCTTAGATCTCCACCATCTAGTCTCACTGAGACTTATCATTGAAGCGGATTTTTTGTAACAAGCTCATTTTCAAGGTTGCGCTTAAGGATTTTTTTGCCTTCTCATATTTTAGGCTCAGGAATAAGCCTCCTAAACAATTTCAAACCCTTTTTGCATGCCTCTAGGTCATAAGATATGAAATTTTTAGACCCCACCTTACATTTACTTTGGTTTGACCCCCTTCCAACCATTAATCTCATTCATGGTGCTAACAGCTAGCTCCAATTGGGTATGCTATCCTCCTTGCGAGGTAGCAAAGAATAGTAGACCAAGTGCCTGATCCATTGGGCCTTGCTGTGCTTGAATAACTCCAGTCAACTGCACACTTTTACTTTCTCCAAATGGCCCATTGCCTTGAAATTTGTTTTAGTGTCTTTAAATTTGAATTTTAAAAAATAAAAGAAAACCAAATGATTTCTCTTCCTGGAGACCTTATTGCCTTCACCTCGAGCTTTAAGTTTTCCAGAAATATATCCATACATGCAATGTTAAAATAAAATGGTATATGCAATGTCATGGAAGGTTAATCTTACTTCAAAGAAAATAGTGCTTGAGGAGCCTCCCATTTACAGGAGCTCCTGACACAAGACCACCCTCCATCTTATTTAGGCGTTCTTCCCTCTGAAAGTTGCAATTTTTAAGGGCCCTTCCACAAGTGATAAAATTTTCCATGCTTTCCCTTCTCTTCATGGGGTGCATCCCACTGCAAAACTAAATCCCCCAGTTGGAAATCCTCAGGATTTGTCGTCTTGTCAAAGATGTCTTTCATTTTATCTTGAAAATTCTGAGTTCTATCAAAAAGATGCTCTCTTTGCTGCTGTAGATCAACCAATTGATACATCCTTCTCTGTGTTGGGTGGGTTTCAACAGTTTCCTCCTGTAACAAGCTCATCACTAGCAAACTCAGAGAATTAGGAAAAATTACCTTAGAACCATAGACTAGCTGGAATGGTGAGGTGCCAATGGATTTCTTTACACTGATTATGTCAGCCCACAAATCATGAGTCATTTTTTTGTGCTAGACCTTCTTGTTGTCTTGCAACAACTTTTTGATGATCCTCATCATGCTCTTATTTGAAGATTCTGCCAACCCATTTCCCTGTGGATAATAGGTTGTGAAATGCCCCAATTGTATGTGATATTTGAAACAAAACTCAAAAATATTCTTTGATTTGAATGCAGCAACATTGTCAGTGATCAACTTCCCAGGAACTCCAAACCTTGACAATATGTTCTCCTCCAAAAACTGAATAATTACTTTCTTAGTGGTCTGTCTAGTTGGGATGGCCTCAATCCATTTGGTGAAATAATCAGTGTCAGTGAGAATCCACTTGTGGTTCCTTGAGGAAAATGGGTTTATTTCTCCAATTAAATCCAATCCACATTGTTGGAAATGGGCCTCAATATGTATTGGATTCATAGGTAATGGAAAAATCTTCCTCCTCCCTTCAAAGATATGACACTTATGGAAGGCAGTAATCTCCTTGTGGGTGTCGAAAAATATGATGGGCCAATAAAAGCCTTCTCTCATAATTTTATTCACAGTGGCCTTCCAATAATGATGGCCTCCACATTCTCCTGCATGAAACTCCTCAATTATATTATTCACCTCCTGTTCATTAACATAGTTCAATAGAACCCCTTCTGGCTCTTTCCAATACAGTTTCCCATTTAATATGCAAAACCTTGCTGCTTTTTGTTTGAGGAATTTGGCCCTTTTTCTGTCCATATCATGCAGGGCTTGCAGATGTTGCAACACAAAGATGATGTCAGCATACCATGGGGATAACAAGAAATATTTAGCCACTTGTAGCTCTAGTTGTTCCTCATGGTTTTGCTCTTATGTTGATAATTCAACAATCATGTGCATGCTGAGTAAATCAGATTTTGACTATGCCATGAGTTTGGCTAGTCCTTGGCCTTTAATCAACTTTGTGGGATTAATCTCCAAGTAATACTCAAGTAAGACTGCTATCCATTTTCCCCTTCTACCCTCAGGATCTAGTTGGGTTAGAATATCTTTCATTGCACTGGTGGGAACATGAGAAATGATGTGAGAATGCAGGGTGTAAACCCAGAACTCCTTCAAGGCCTGTACTAGAGCATAAGCCTGTTTTTCCAGAATTTTGTATTTTAGTGGGGAATCTCTCAATGATTTTTTGTAGAAAGCAATGGGATGCTCATTCCCCTCATGATTCTTTTGTAACAATACCCTTGCCACTGTGTGCTTTGAAGCAAATAAGAATATGAGGAAACCTTTGGATAAATCAGAGCTTACCAGTACAGGTGCTTCTGAAACAACCCTCTTTATGTCCTCAAAGGACAGCTTTGCTTCAGGTGTCCACTTGATCTAATTATCTTTCCTCATCATACTAGTCATCCACCTTACAATCTTGGCAAAAGAAACAATAAACCTTCTCAGAAAACCCACCCTTCCCAGAAAAAGACTGAACCTCAACCTTGTTCCGAGGGAGCTCAATTTTCTATATGGCTTCAACTATCTTTGGGTCTATTTTGATGCCTTATTGGGAAATTATGTGCCCGAGCAGCTTCCCCTATTTCATACCAAAGTGGGATTTCTTCAGATTCAAAAAAATGCCAAACTTTCTGCATTTTGTGAACACTCTCAGTAGGTGTGCAACGTGCTCCTCATCAGACTTTGAAAAAACCATGATATCATCTAAATAGATAACCAAAATCTTGTTCTTATCATCAGCAAATGCTATGTCCATGGCCCATTGGAAGGTTTCCCCTGCATTCATAAGTCTAAATGACATTTTCGCATACATGAAGGTACCCCAGGGTGTGGTGAAAGTGGTCTTCTGGTTGCACCATGATCTGATTGTATCCTTAGAAACCATCTAGGGTGGAGATCCATTGAGACCCCACTACCCTCTATAGAATGTGATCCATCTTAGGAAGAGGATAATGGTCCTTTAAAGAGACTCTATTCAGATTTTTTAAGTCAATACACATCCGTATTTCTCCATTCTTCTACTTTACTAGAACTAAGTTGGCCACCCACCTTGAGAATCTAAGGGCCTGTTGAGGCCTGGAAAATCACAGGTAACAACAGTAGGGATTATTCCAAATAAGCGTTCCATATTAGCTTGTTATTGTTTGGTATGGGGAATCCGTCCGGTTTACGGTCCGACTACCGTAGGTTAAGTAATGGTTAAAGCTTATTTTACCGGTTGCAACCCGGTCCACTGTTTAAGTGTATTTTTTAGTTTTATGTTTATGTATGAAATCCAAGTGCCTAACTAAATGTAGACGATAGAGAAAACGAGGAGTGTCACAATGTGATGCGCAGGTTCTTACCTCTCGTCTTACCTCTCTCCCTTCTAAATCATAAACAAAGAAAAACTAACTAAGACTCACTAACCTATCCCTAGGGAGCAATACTGTAATTAATGCTGAGTAATGTATTGGATAACATGCATAAAGAATACTACAGATAGCTGTTAATATTTTTGAATACATGCATATCAATAGACATATAAACAAAGAGATAGATCATTGTTAATTAAAACATGCATTACTCAAATATGATTGTGGAAATTTCACAGAAATAAACATGAGCACATTCATAACATGAAAGAGTTCATAAGTTAGAATGATTTCACAGTTCATGAAAACAAGCTGAAACAAAAATAGTTCACATCCAACACATCCATGTTAAACATTTGAAACTCTACAGTGCTTTCTCCAGCCGAAAAATATAACTCTTTATTATAAGATGAAATAGTTATTCTTACAATAATCTTGCACAAAGATAGTCTGAAAAAAGGGTCCTTGATACACCAGTCTTGCCTATATTTATACAAAAAGGAAAAAACTCTTGGGCTTCCCTCATTGTCTTTTGGGATTCCCCAACCTTCCCCATACAAAATTTTGTCTTTTAGCTCGTGAAAAAACGATAAATACAATATATTACATTGTTTATCAAAGTGATAAACAGTCAAACTAAGAGGGTCCAACCTGCTCATTCATAACATTTCTCCACACATTTGCCTCTACTGCTATATTCTTGAAACCTCAAGGTTCGAGAAATCTGCTAGTAATTTCGTGCTGAGAAGCCTGGGCTTTTACACCCGCTATTCTGGCAGGAATCAAGGACATCTGGTCTTCTAGCAAGTGCATGCTCACAATTGCATGTGCTATTTCAGTCTTAAGTATCTTTTCATATAACTCCTTGACTTGCTGAATGGCCTGTTCATCTTCGCTGCATCTATTTTGCAATTGTTTCAAAAACGTTTCATGCTCTGGCAGCACTTCTAATCTCTTTGCAAACGAGGTTTGACACCGATTATAGGTTAGGAGCACTATCCTACAAAATTCAGCACAGGCATTCCTTGTTTTCTTCACTGTCTTTTTTAGTTCTTCTGCTGCTTTGCTAGCAAACTCAATCAGCCCGTATTCCAGCTTTAACGTCTTTAGATCTTTGACAGATATATATGTGGGAGATTCCTTCTTCGTTTCTAACCATGTCATCCTTCCCTGCAGAGTTTCTAGTATATCCTGTGTTCTATCCAAAAAATAAGAAGTTGTATTTACAATTTCTTCTAATCTAATGTCTATCTGCTGAACTTTAAATCTTTCTTCCACCAACTGCAGTTGCATTTTATGAATCTTCTTTCGGAGCGTAAGGGCATGCTTCTTTACAGGTTCAATATCAACCTTCTACTCCATAGCTGACTTTAGTGAAGCTGCTAGTGAATTCTTTTGATCCTCCAAGGCTGCTATATGAGTTTCGTATAGCTTAGCCTTCCCTTCTATGGTGGTCTTCTACACTTCCAGCTCTGTCACTTTAACTTCCAATCTACCATTTCCTTGTCCAATTCTTCAACTGATAACCTAAGCTTATTCCTCTCAGCTTCCGAACTCTGATATTGATGCTGTAGCTTTCCAAACTTTGACAAGGTGGTCTGGGCATTCTTCTTTGTATTTCCTATAGATATTACCAAAGCATATTTCTTGGCCTGTAGAGTCTGACATTCTACCTTTGATACCTTAACTTCACTGATCATATCCTCATACCCCAGTCCTCGCTATTAATCGTGGATCTTTATGTGTACCATGGACCACCGTCTTATCAGTCACCATCATTGCTGGCTTACCCCCAGTTTCCACTTTATTCTCGGTTCTTTTGACAATTCTCTTTTTTTCTTTGTTGTAAAAGATAGTGTTAAAATCTGGCACCTCCTCCCCTTCAGTGGGCATGAAAGGAATTAAATCCACTCCAGAAATTGACCCTAAACCTTCTCCTACTATGCTACTAGAAGGAACAATAGGCTCTAATGGGTTAATATCAGATTGAGCCTGTTCTTGATCAGTAGGGTCTTGTCCTCCTAATGTCTCTGTTCTCAATCCTTCAACTGTCTTTTCTATTTGTTGTTTCTCTTTTTGGACACCTTCTAATATGAACCCTTCACTTTCTATCTCCTTTTTTTGTATTTCATCCTCTTCTTTTATTTTCTTTTCTTCTTCACTCTTCTTCACTACTTCTTCAGCTGCTCGTTTCTTTTCTTCTTCTTCTATTCTCAACCAGTTCTCTACCTCCTGTACTAGTCTGTTAGCTTCTTCCTGCCTCTTTTTTGCTTCTTCTTCCCCTTGCCTTTTCTGCTTCTCAACAGCTTTACCTTTACCACAAACAGTAGCTATCTTCTGCTTGAATCTTTTCTTTAAATCTGTCATGTTCTTAACATTTCAGAAGGTTTCTTCATCCTTGTCCCAAAAATTGGTATATTCGAAATGTACTCCAGCTTCAATGCAATACTCAAAAACTTTGCCTGCAGAGTCATTCCTATGGAAGTTCATTTCACCAAAGTGAAAATACTCCAATTCCTCGACAAACTCTGCTGCATTCTTTACCCTAGAAAACTTGTAACTCCCCTAAAAAAATGGCACTGCAGGATAGACTACTTTGTTTTGGTCAAAAAGAAACTTCCCTACTCCATCAATATTATACAATTGTCTCAGAGCCTCCTTGTGAATTACATAGTTTATGGCATACTTTGGTAGAAGACAAGGGGCTCTTGAACCACCATACATTCTTAAATATAGGCCTTCTTCTGTCAGATAATAGATTTTGTATTCTTGCACAACTTTTAAAGCTCCTTTTGACATACAATTGCATTCAGACAAGAAGATTAATGTGTACAAGGGCATGATTAAATTCTCACAAATTTCCTTGTAGTAGTTGTAATATTTGTGGGCCCAAAATAGTTTGTAAGATGCATAAACTGGAGCTCGATCCTTATACCAATGGCACTTTAAGGCTAGGAATGGACGAGTGCACAGAATGCAATCAATCAAGATGGAACTCATGTGAAATTCTGACTTCTTTTGGGACACTCCTCCCAATGCTGTGCTTATACAGGTAGACAGATTGTTGGATACTATACTTGCCCAGTTGAAAATTGTACCTTGTGTAGCAACAAAATAGATAAATGGTATCCAACCCATTTTAAAAATTTTTCCATTATCTCTTCCAAAAATTCTGTTCAGCATTAAAACAATGAGCCTATATGGAGTACAGAGAGTTGATGTCTCATATTCTTCGGAAGGCCTTGTGTGGAAGTTTTTCCGTGGTATCATCATCTTCTTGATTGTTTCCACCATGTCTAAGTTCAGCTCTTTTAACCAACTTTCAACCAGATAAGTTTGTGCTGTTGGTAAATTATACGCCATAGATACATAAGCTGGGTTGTATGCAGCATAACCCTGCTTCACAATATTTGCCAATATCATCCTTGTAACATCTACCCTAGGGAAAATCCACCCTATCACCTCTACGCATGGGAACAGCTCAGGTCTAGTAGCGACTTTCATAAGGGCTGACCTCTCAATATTTGCATATATGTGCATATCTTCAAAACCAACATCTGGAACATTCTGGCTTGAAATCATCCTATACACCTCTCCCCATTTATATTCTGGTTCAACTCCAATAATATCTTTAGTATCTTCATAGATGAATTCCACTTTGGTTATCACCTCCACTTCAGGTTTCTCCTCGGATGCTTGGGATTTCTTCTTCTGTTTTCTTGGCATATTGCTGTGTTGATGATTTACCTATAGCCATTGTACAACAAGATCTCAGTATATTTATCTCTAGCAATCAATTGTAATGAGAAAACAGTACAAAAACCAAATATTACCATTTCATCGATATGCATATTGAAAATTATTACCCACAACCCATAATTCCTCTGAATGAGAGACTTCTTAAACAACAAGGAGCTGCAAAATATTTCTGCCCCCCAAACCTGTTAAAACTCTGCTAGCTCAAAACCCTAATCTCTTCCAGCTTCGTAAAATCTATATGCGCATCTTGACTTAGACAAAATCTCACAGCGCCATTTGTTTCAACACACAAAACCTAAACCCCTATTAGATTTGCGACCCTCCTACGTCCCACGGGAAACTATTGTTATAGGAGACATGGCTGTACAGACTAGGCTTTAAAACGAAGCACAGAAGAACAAGGTGGTGCAGACGGCGAAACGCTCTTCTACACCAAACCCTAGCCTTCCACATAACTGTCTCAGGCACACTCAATGGCTGCACAACGGCATAGATGGAAAAACCTAATCGGCCCAACATAAAACGCTCATACATAAGTGTGCCGCACTCAAGATAAAGAAAACTTACCGTAGAAAAAACCATAGGCAAGCATACAACCCTATTCTCCCATGGGAAACCTAACCTACCTACCTCGACGGTTTATAACAACAAAACTTCAAGCAAAAAACCAAAATCATGGATAAATCCTACCTGGTAAGTGGAGTGGCGAACAATTTGGACAAAGGATGACTACCGTAGGCATAGAAGGGCTTGCCAATTGTGTGCACAATATTGGATGGTTCCACAGTGAAAATGACAAGTAATAAGCTCAAAACGGTGTGATATAGACCTTGACTAGGAGTGAAAAACTAGTTGGAGAACATTAACCAAACGTCAGATCTATAGTCTCGAAGACATCCACAACGTCGGATGGGAAACACTCTAACTACCTGGTGATTGCATGGGAAAGACACATCGGAAATCGGAGGCACTAGCATCTTCAAAATCGGTGAGAACATCACTTAAGCTTTGGCTTGACTCGAAACTAACTCTCTGCAACGTCAGATGGCAGACAGACTAAAACTCCGGTTCGTTCCAGAAAACAAACCCGACAGCGATATTTCCCACTTAATCGGTCATCGGAAAAGGACAGTCGAAGGAACATCCGATCCATCGGATCTTCTTTATACTAAAACGCTGGAACCTCGGCAACTACCTTCGAGCTCATAGACAAACTCACTCGTGATACATCGGCTTAGACTTCGAAAGGATTCCGATAAACACATCGAAAATATAGTGGACTATGCCTCCACTGTATCGGAAGAGTAGTCAACTAGACATTCGATATGGACATGCGAAAAACTAAGTTTTTTCAAAAAACAACTGAGCCCTGGGAAAAACTTGGTGGAATTAAAACATTCCTAGGCCGTCTAGATACTAAAAAATAAAAAGGGGGGACCCTAAAAATAATTTTTTTTCGGGGAAAAAGTTGCAGCTGAAACAATTGGTGATTACCTGGCGAACACAGATCTCTGAACAACTTATTCTTTGATACAACAGACTGTTTCGGTGATATCATTTTATTAGGTTTCTTCAATATATTAGGATTCCAAAATGCAAGATTTATGAACTTTAGTCATTGATGATAGTCCAAGTTTAAGAAGGGCAACCAGGAGTTCAAAGTCTGGATGACTCTTCTGAGGCCGAAGATATGAGTTTTATTTTACCTCTTCCTTTGGGTGACTTCCAACTTGGACACCACAGGATCGTAACATATGGTAAACACATATATCTTTTTGTTCCTCATTCCCATGCCAATTTGCACTTTTTTATGCTTCTGGATTTTAGTCCTTTCGAGTCCTCCTGATTGCTTTCTTTCTGAATTTTAATTTAGGCTCCTCTATTCATAGTGTCCTTTTGTGTGAGAGATATTTTAATTTTAACTCACGGACGGAGAAGAACTTTGGCAATCTCATTCATACTGATGTGGTTCAATATGTGTTTTTGGTACAAATTGATTTTTAGGAGATTTTGACTCTTATTAGCCTTTTGGATTTAAATTTATGGCATGGTATCATTTAAATATAATACACTGTTTACCTTGCATCCTTTCAATGTGTCTTTTGATATTACCCCCTAGGGCAGATTTTAATGTGAGATGAATGGACCCTCAAATAGTACTCTGGACTTTTCTATCCTTAGTTATTTTATAGGGATTAAGTAGGACTTCAAATGTGTTCATAATCCATTTAGAAAATCTGCTAGTCTTGAAAAATCTTAAAGCATTGTAAGCATAAATAGTAGGAAGTCCTTGATCAAATATTTCAGTTTATCTAGAACTCTGATGAACTCCAAAAAACCAAAAGTCATGATGATTTATTGAAACATAAATAAACCAAACTCTACCAGCAATCAAACTCTAAGCAAGAGAAAGAAAACAAGTAAAACTAATCCAAAGTAAGCAAACTAATCAAGTCATTTATTTATGTACAAGAAAACAAAATAAAAAAACCATCAAGAAGAAAACTAAGGATTGAGAACTACACCATTTACTGGTAAGTTCTCCTCCCACCCATGTAAGTATTGCAACTTGTAAGTCTATGGGCCTACCTTTGCCGCAATCTGAAAATGGCCTACCCATAGTTGCTGAAATTTAGTGTGCTTTCCCTTCTCATCATGCGGGTGATCCCACTTAAGAACCAGGTCGCCCACTTCGAATTCTTTGTTCCCAGCTTTGTGTTTGTCAAACCAAAACTTCACCATTTCTTGTTGATGCTTAAACCTTTCTCGGGCTTTGGACCTAGACTCTTCTGACTTCAGCAGATTATAAATTCAGATTTGCAGAATTTCATTATCAGTACCCCTAGACTCTTGGGCTAGTATGGAAGATGGAAATAAAATATTAGGAGGGAGGACAACTTCCTTCCCATAGACAAGAGTGTAGGGTGACACACCTAAGGAGTTCTTTGGTGTGACTCTATCGGTCCAGAGTGCATTAGGTAAAGCTAGATGCCATCCCCTTTGATTCTCTATCACTATTTTCTTTAAAATTCTGATCATATTTTTATTTTTGGATTCTGCCAAACCATTTCCTTGTGGGTAGTAGTTTGCAGAATAGTGTATCTTAATTCCTCTTTCATTAGCAAATGCCGTTAATCTAATGGATGAAAAATAAGAAGCATTATAAAAAACCAAGGAAATTGGAACCCCAAACTTGGTCATAATGTGGTTCTGCAAGAAATCCATAACTGCATCCTCGTTTACTTTTTGTAATGGGATGGACTCTACCCATATATTGAAATAATCAGTTGCTGTCAGAATATACTTATGCTGCAATGAGGAATTTGGATTTGTTTCTCCGATAATGTCGATTCCCCATTGTTCAAATGGTTCCGAGATGATCACTGGTTTCAATGGTCCTGCTGCTTTAGCTTGTCTTCCACTACTTCTTTGGAAAGTATCACACTTTCTAACGTGCGCATGAGAATCTCTAAACAATGTTGGCCAATAATATCTAGCTCTGAGAATCTTATGTGTTGTTGTGTCTCCTGAGAAGTGACCTCCAGCAGGCCCATCATGTAATTTTGCTACAACCTTTTTTGCATCTTCTTGTTCCAAGCATCTGAGGAAGGCTCCATCGTAGTTCTTTCTAAACAACACTCCATTTGTAATCTGGTATAAGGCTGATTTCATACGTAATGCTCTTCTTTGCTTGGGACTCCAATGCTCCCGTAAATTCCCTTCTTGAAGATAATGGACCAAATCCCGATACCAGGAGTTTGGGGCAGTGAATAGAGGACATACATCCACCATGTGTAGTTCAGCTTCATTATCCCAGCTGCTGTCTTCATTGTCTTGACCTTTAGCCATTAGTTTACAAAGTCCTTGTCCTTTAACTATAGTTGTTGGTTTGAATTCAAGATTGTATTCTTGCAAAGCAGTCACCCAGTTACCTCTTCTTTCTCCCAATTCTTTCTGTACAAAAAGGGATCGTACTGCTGGGTGTGGGACTATTACTTTGGTGTGATTCTTAAGTATGTATGACCTGAATTGCTTTACCTCCTTAAGAATTGCATAAGCTTGTTTATCAATCGTAGGATAATTCAATTCAGCCCCTTGCAGAATAGTGCCCATAAATGATATGAGGTACTCATCTCCCCCATCTTCTTTTTGTGTCAGCACAGATGCTAATGAATCATCGGAAGCAAAAGTGTACAGAATAAAATCCTTTTCAAAATTTGGACTTTTGAGTGATGGCACATGAGAAACAAATGTTCTAATCTTTCCGAATGCATTCTTCTCCACATCAGTCCATTTGAACTGCACACTCTGTTTGACCATTTGCTGCAAAGGTTTGACAATTTGAGCAAAGTCTGGTACAAACCTTCTCACAAAATTGAATGTCCCCATAAAATATTGCATACCTTTTTTATTATGGGGTAAAGGGATCTGTTCTATGGCTCTAATCCTTTCCGGGTCTATGGAGATCCCTTTTTTAGAAATGACATGACCCAGTAGCTTTCCTTCTGTGACTGCAAACACACATTTCTTAGGATTTAATGAAATGCCATATTTTCGGCAACGCTCAAAAATCTGTTTCAAATGAAATGCATTCTCTTCTCTCTTCTTTGAAAATATCGTAACATCATCTAGATAAACCACAACACTACGTCCAATCAGACTGCGAAAAGCTATATCCATAGCCCTCTAGAAAGTTGCTCCAGCTTTGCTAGGTCCAAAGCATATCCTTCTATACACAAAAGTTCCCCACTTGGTTTTGAAAGTGGTCTTGAGACTGTCCTCTTCTACTACTAATACTTGATTGTAACCGAAAAATCCACCCAATAGAGAGAACAACTCAGAACCTGATACCATTTGTAGTATTTGTTCCATGGGTGGGACAAGATAATTATCTTTATCTGATGCACGATTGATATTTATGAAATCTACGCAAAGTCTGATCTCTCCAAACTTTTTTTGCACTGGTACCAAATTAGAGACCCATTCTAAATGTCTAACTTTAAATATGATTTTAGCATCTAATAGATTTTTCACTTCACTTTGAATTAGGGGTTCTAGATTTGGATGCATTTTTCTCAGAGGTTGCTGATAAGGTTTGACTCCAGCCTTGATTGGAATCACATGTTGTATAATTTTAGTGTCATACGTCTTTAGGTCTTTGTAAGTCCAAGAAAATACATCCTTATATTGTCTGAATAAGCTGATGAATTTACTCCTCTCACCGGGTGAATAACACTTACCCAGATTCACATATTTGGGTTGAGCTTCTGTCCCTAGATTTATCAGCTCGAATTGTAAAGACGAGCTATGAGTCTTGACATTCACTGGCTTTCTGAATTTGTTGTCTAAATCAAACATCTGTTCCAAAGTCCTCACTTCTTTTGGAATGAAATTTTCGTACTGTAATTCTGCTTGATGTTCTTCGTCATCTATTATTGCTCCTTTGAAAGTATCATCATTCATTAAACATTCCAAGATTTGCTGATCATTGTAAAAAATCCTTAGATTTGTGATGTTATCTGGAACAGAAGGCCTGCAAAGCAATTCAATAGAGCATCTATTATTTGAAGGTACTAATCTTATAGCTGAGATAGCTAATAAGTCAGCTGCTGCATTCTTTAATCTAGGAATTGGCACAATATTGAATGCATGAAAATTTATCAGTAAATCCCAAAATTCATTTTGGTAAGCTTTCAAATGCAATGTATTTTGTTCCGAATTTGTTTAACAATGATTTCAGAATCTCCATGTACTTTCATATTTTTTACTTTTAATTCTATTGCTTTTTTAAGTCCCTGAACTAACGCTTCATATTCAACTGTGTTATTTGTGCATTCAAATTCTAACCTACATGAAAGAAAATGTTTATTTTTTTTCTGGATCAATCAGGACACAGCTAGCTCCTGATCCTTCCAATGTTTTAGAACCATCGAAATAAAGAATCCAAAAAATTTCTACTCCTACTGAATTTGAATTTCTAACTACATCTGAAACTAAATCTACTATGTTACAATCAAACTCATCAGCCCTTGAAAATTGAAGGAGATCGGGCTGGATATCAGGTATAATGTTGGTTTCTTCAGCTTGGTAATTTCCTGGTTCCAATTCAATGAAATAGTTTCCCAACACAGAGTTTATTGGTTCATTTTTTCCTTCTAACTAATTCACATTATACTTCATTTGAGGCTCTCTTAACACCTTTATCTGATTTTGACATCCTTTAAAAGGCAACCACAAATGTGACCAACCCGATGCAAAATATCCTTCTAACCTTGCTGACCAATCTCGGCTCAAAACCAAACCATAAGCATCCAGGATATTTGCTACGACAATGTCTATATACTGACATACCCTCTTATCTGCGGATAAACGGATCAGAACATCTTCCATCTCTCCTATTACTTTGACTGCTGTTCTGTCTAATTGAAGAACTTGGCCAGTAGTCGGTTTAGGTTGACGATTGATTTGATTGCAAACTGAGAGAGGCATGACATTGACTGATGCTCTTGAATCCACTAAATAGTTATGCACATTATAGTTGAAAATCTCAAAGGTTAAAAGAAATGCTGGAGTTTTACACTTAGATTTTCCTCCTAAGCTCGCCTCACCAATCTCTTCCTCAGGTTGTTTCTCAATGGGAGGCTCCTTCTTGGGTGTCTCAAGCGATTTCAAAAGATTTTCTTTTTGCTGTGGTAGATTGCACATTTCAAACAATGAGATATTTGCTTTAGCCTTTTTAATGTCTTCCACAATGTCATATCCCATCTCATGTTCATCCCGATTCTTCTTGACATTTTCAATTTTATTTTTAGTAGGATTTATAGGCATATTGAATTTCTTAGGGTTTTGGTTTGAAATCACAAACTCAGGTATGTTAACAGTTGAAGTATCACTCTTCATTTTCTTCATGTTCTCTTGGAGTTTCTTGATCTTTAGAAGTATCAAGTTATCTTCTTTTAATGGATTCTGACTCAACGGTTGTGACATTGGTCTCTGATGTTTCTTCTTTGTTAGGGAAATCTTCATCTTCTAAGTTGAACATACACCCATAGTCTCATACAACCAAGGTGTCTTCCTCTTGTGTTTCCATAGGTTCATGATCTTTCCCTTTCTCTTCCTCAGTTTCTATAAGCTTGGAATCCAATAATTGGTTCATTACTAATGTCATAGAATTAATCCACTGTGGGCAACTCTTTTCAGAATGAGGTTGTTGATGGAAAGCGTAAAGTTATCCATTCCTACATCGATCAAATTCATTGCTGAAGGACTGTGTGGAGGAGACTTAGGTTGACTGTTGTCTTCTCTTTTTTTATAAAAAGGCTTGTATTGCTTATGAGCCTGCTTTTCGTTTTTCTAAATCAATCACCTGGTTTGATAACTTCTGCATCATCTTCACCATCCCATCTAACTCTTATGATCGTTCATCCTTATGTTTAGTTAATAATAGGGGATTTTTGTTTCCATAAGTTCCTTCATCTGACTGTGTAGGATAGTGCTCTATACTCTCCAATTCTTCCTCTACCTTCTCAACTTCTTCATAAGTATCTACCAAAGTGGGCCTGACTGATCTCTTGGAAAACATGGCTAGATCATGCCCGAGGGTTGAGGTATAGTACTCAATTAGACTCATGCTTAAATGGTTTATCAGTTGCACTGAAGTTAGTCAACTATGCAACAAACCTTTGAGTAAAATTATGTACCCTCTCTTTCTTTTCTTTCTTTAAGGCAATCAATCCTTTCATTAAAGTTGTGTGAGTTTTCTAGATTCCATATTTGTTCCTAAATAGTCTCTCAAAAAGATTCCAATTCATGATTGAGTTTGCTAGTAGGGAAAAGTACCATGAAGCTTCTTTCCCTTTCAGGGTATGCGGGAAAAGTATGCAAACTACATATTCATGTTCTGTTGCTTGCATACCTTCTAAATCTAGATAAAAACTTTGCAAGTGATCATCCACAAGGATTCCTTCACTGGGTTCAAACTTGGGTAAAATTTTGTCAAAACTTTGAGGCATATCATGCAACGGAGGTGTCAGGTTTAAAGGACATCTAGCTCTCCAAGCAGGCTGTGGAGGTGGCTGATTT
The DNA here is from genome assembly GCA_001517045.1 of Pseudotsuga menziesii. NCBI lineage: Eukaryota > Viridiplantae > Streptophyta > Pinopsida > Pinales > Pinaceae > Pseudotsuga > Pseudotsuga menziesii. Next base: position 1,302,874 of record LPNX010555823.1, on the reverse strand, counting down.
GCATTCACATTGGCCATGATTCTGAGAGGAGTATGAGGTGGGGACTGAACAGGGGTCTGGAAAGGTGAATAGTGAGGGGAATCCGGTCCCAACTGATCCAAAGGTTGGTTAACTTCTTGTAAGGCTATTTCTACCAATTCTTCAAGATCTTCTACCAACACTAAATCTTCCAATTGCAGACGGTCCTTCTTCTGATACTCTCTTCTAGGTAGAACATATATTATAGGTAACCCTCCAATATTTTTCGCATACACCCTGGTAATCCTCCTTAAATATTCAACCACTTTGTTATCAATGGGATAGAGATACCCGTTTATTGCTTATTCAGGAGTGGGTTTCTGAGGCAAACTGGTTTCAGAACTGTCATTGGTGGAGAAATATTGAGAAAGTGGACTTCCTCGACCAGCCATGCACTGGTGGCCCTCCTTCTAGCGCCAAAACTATTGAGGCTTGGAAAATTACAGGTAACAACAGTAGGGATTCTCCCCAATAAGTGTTCCCAATTAGCTCATTATTGTTTGGTATGGGGAATCCATTCAGTTTACGGTCCGACTATCGTAGGTTAAGTAACAGTTAAAGCTGATTTTACCGGTTACGGCCCGGTCCACCGTTTAAGTGTATTTTTTAGTTTTATGTTTATGTATGAAATGCAAGTGCCTAACTAAATGAAGACGATAGAGAAAATGAGGAGTGTCACAATGTGATGCGCAGGTTCTTACCTCTCGTATTACCTCTCTCTCTTCTAAATCATAAACAAAGAAAAACTAACTAAGACTCACTAACCTATCCCTAGGGAGAAATATTGTAATTAATGTTGAGTAATGTATTGGATAACATGCATAAAGAATACTACAGATAGCTGTTAATATTTTTGAATACATGCATATCAATAGACAGATAAACAAAGAGATAGCTCATTGTTAATTAAAACATTCATTACTCAAATACAATTGTGGAAATTTCATAGAAATTTCACAGAAGCACATTCATAACATGAAAGAGTTCATAAGTTAGAATGATCTCACAGTTCATGAAAACAAGCTGAAATAGAAATAGTTCACATCCAACAAGTCCATGTCAAACATTTGAAACCCCACAGTGCTTTCTCCAGCCGAAAAATATAACTCTTTATTATAAGATGAAATAGTTCTTCTTACAATAATCTTGCACAAAGATAGTCTGAAAAAAGGGCCCTTTATACATCAGGCATGCCTATATTTATACAAAAACCAAAAAACTCTTGGGCTGCCCTCGTTGTCTTTTGGGCTTCCACAACCTTTCCCATACAAAATTTTGTCTTTTAGCTTGTGAACAAAAAGATAAATACAATATATTACATTCTTTATCAAAGTGATAAACAATCAAACTAAGAGGGGCCAGCCTGCTCGTTCATAAACTTTCTCCACACATTTTCCTCTGCTGCTATGTTCTCGAAACCTGAAGGTTCAAGAAATTTGATTGTAATTTTGTGCTGAGCATCCTGGGATTTTACACCCGCTATCTTGGCAGGAATGAAGTGCATATGGTCTTCCAACAAGTGGATACTCATAGCTGCATGTGCTATTTCAGTCTTAAGTATCTTTTCATCTAACTCCTTGATTTGCTGAATGGCATGTTCATCTTTGCTGCATCTCTCTTGCAATTGTTTCAAAAACATTTCATGCTCTGCCAGAACTTCTAATCTCTTTGAAGACGAGGTTTGACACCGATTATAGGTTAGGAGCACTCTCCTACATAATTCAGCACATGCATTCCTTATTTTCTTCACTGTCTTTTTTAGTTCTTTTGCTGCTTTGCTATCAAACCCGATTAACTTGTATTCCAGCTTTAACGTCTCAAGATCTTTGACAGATATATCTACGAGAGATTCCTTGTTCGTTTCTAACCATATCATCCATCCCTGCATAGTTTCTAGGATATCATGTGTTCTATCCAAAAAATAAGAAATTGTATTTACAATTTCTTCTAATCTAATGTCTATCTGCTGAAATTTAAATCATTCTTCCACCATCTATAGTTTCATTTGATGAATCTTCTTTTTTAGCGTAAGGGCATGCTTCTTTAAAGATTCAATATCAACCTTCTGCTCCATAGCTGAATTTAGTGAAGCTGCTAGTGAATTCTTTTGATCCTCCAAGTTTGCTATCTGAGTTTCGTATATCTTAGCCTTCCGTTCTGCGGTGGTCTTCTGCACTTATAGCTCTATCACTTTACCTTCCAATCTGCCCTTTTCCCTATCCAATTCTTCAACCTATAACCTAATCTTATCCCTCTCGGCTTCCAAACTCTGATATTGATGTTGTAGCTTTCCAAACTCTGACAAGGTGGTCTGGGCATTCTTCTCTGTATTTCCTACAGATATTACCAAAGCATCTTTCTTAGCCTACAGAGTCTGACATTCTGCCTTTGATACCTTAAATTCACTAATCCTATCCTCATGCTTCCTTTTCAGACTCAGACTTTCACTCCTTTCTTTCTTCAGAGTCTCGTTCAGCTGTGTGATCCTTTTCTGAGACTGTTCTAATTCTGTCATGATTCTGTCCACATTATCCTCAGTGGCTAGGGTTAGAGCTACCCCATCCCTCGCTATTAATAGTGGATCTTTGTGTGTACCGTAGGCCACTGTCTTATCGGTCACCAGCATTCCTGGCTTACCCCCATAGTCCACTTTATTCTTAGTTCTTTAGACAATTCTCTTTTTTTCTTTGTCGTAAAATATAGTGTTAAAATCCGACACCTCCTCCCCTTCAGTGGGCATGAAAAGAATTAAATCCACTCCAGAAATTGACCCTGAACATTCTCCTACTGTGCTACTAGAAGGAACAACAGGCTCTAATGGGTTAATATCAGATTGAGCCTATTCTTGATTAGTAAGGTCTTGTCCTTCCAATGTCTCTGTTCTCGATCCTTTAGTTGTCTTTTCTGTTTGCTGTTTCTCTTTTTGGACACTTTCTAATATGAACCCTTCACTTTTTGTCTGTTTTTTCTGTATTTCATCCTCTTCTTTTCTTTTCTTTTCTTCTTCAATCTTTTTTGCTGCTTCTTCAGCTACTCGTTTCTTTTCTTCTTCTTCTATTCTAAACCAGTTCTCTGCCTCCTGTACTAGTATGTTAGCTTCTTCCTGCCTCTTTTTTACTTCTTCTTCTTCTTGTTTTTTCTGCTTCTCAACAACTTTACCTTTACCACCAACAGTAGCTATATTCTGCTTGAATATTTTCTTTATACCTGTCATGCTCTTAGCATTTTGGAAGGTTTCTTCATCCTTGTCCCAGAAATTGGTATATTCGAAATGTAATCCAGCTTCGGTGCAATACTCAACAACTTTTCCTGCAGAGTCATTCCTATGGAAGTTTATTTCACCGAGGTGAAAATACTCTAATTCCTTGACAAACTCGGCTGCATTCTTTACCCTAGAAAACTTGTAACTCCCCAAAAAAAGGGAACTGTAGGATAGATTGTTTTCTTTTGCTCTAAAAGGAACTTCCCTACTCCATCAATACACAATTGTCTCACAGCCTCCTTGTGAATTACATAGTCTATGGCATACTTTGGTATAAGAGAAGGGGCTCTCGAACCACCATACATTCTTAAATATAGGCCTTCTTCTGTTAGATAATAGCTTCCGTATTCTTTCACAACTTTTAGAGCTCCTTCTGACATACAATTGCATTCGGACAAGAAGATTAATGTGTACAAGGGCATGATGAAATTCTCACAAATTTCCTTGTAGTAGCTATAATATTTGTGGGCCCAAAATAGTTTGTAAGCTGCATACACTGGAGCTCGGTCCTTATCCCAATGGCACTTTAAGGATGGGAATGGCTGAGTGCACAGAATGCAATCAATCAAGATGGAACTCATGTAAAATTCTGACTTCTTTTGGGACACTCCTCCCAATGCCGAGCTTATATAGGCAGACAGACTGTTGGATACTATACTTTCCCTGTTAAAAATTGTACCTTGTGTAGCAGCAAAATAGATAACTGGTATCCAACCCATTTTAAAACTTTTTCCATTGGCTCTTCCAAAAATTCCGTTCAGCATTAAAACAATGAACCTATATGGAGTATAGAGAGTTGATGTCTCATATTCTCCGGAAGGCCTTGTGTGGAAGTTTTTCCCTAGTATCATCATCTTCTTGACTGTTTCCACCATGTTTAAGTTCAGCTCTTTTAACCAACTTTCAGTCAGATAAGTTTGTGTTGTTGGTAAATTATACACCATAGATACATAAGCTGGGTTGTATGCAGCATAACCCTACTTCGAGGTATTTTCTAATATCATCCTTTTGAACATCTGCCACTAGGAAGAATCCACCCTATCACCTCTACGCATGGGAAGAACTCAGGTCTGGTAGCCACTTTCATAAGGGATGACCTCTCAATATTTGCATATATGTGCATATCTTCAAAACCAACATCTTGAACAGTCTGGATTGAAATCATCCTATACACCTCTCCCCATTTATATTCTAGTTCAACTCCAATAATAGCTTTAGTATCTTCATAGATGACTTCCACTCTGTTTATCACCTCCACTTCAGGTTCCTCCTCGGATGCTTGGGATTTCTTCTTCTGTTTTCTTGGCATATTTTTATGTTGATGATTTACCTGTAGCCATTGTACAACAAGATCTCAGTCTATTTATCTCTAGAAATCAGTTGTAATGAGAAAACAATACAACAGCCAAATATTACCATTTCATCGATATGCATATTGAAAATTATTACCCACAGCCCACAATTCCTCTGAATGAGAGACTTCTCAAACAACAAGGAGCTGCAAAATATTTCTGCTCCCCAAACCTATTAAAAATATGCTAGCTCAAAACCCTAATCTCCTCCAGCTTCCTAAAATCTATATGCGCATATTGACTGAGACAACGACTCACAACGCCATCTGTTTCAACACACAAACCCTAAACTCCTATCAAATTCGTGGCCCTCCTGCGTCCCACGGGAAACTACTATTATAGGAGACATGGTTGTGTGGACTAGGATTTAAAATGAAGCACATAAGAACAAGGTAATGCAGACAGCGAAATGCTCATCTGCACCAAGCCCTAGCCTTCCACATAATTGTCACAGGCGCACTCAATGGATGCACAGTGACATATATGGAAAAACCTAACCGACCCAACTTAAAATGATCAAGATAAAGAAAAATTACTGTAGAAAAAACCACAGGCAAGCATACAACCCTATTCTCCCACAGGAAACCTAACCCTACCTACCTCAGCGGTTTATAACAAAAAAACTTCAAGCAAAAAACCAAAATCATGGATGAATCCTACCTGGAAAGCGGAGTGGTGAACGATCTGGACAAAGGACGACTACCGGAGGTGTAGAAGGGCTTGACTACTGCACGCACAAGACTGGATGGTTCCACAGTGAAAATGACAAGTAATAAGTTCAAAATGGGAGAACATTAACCAAACGCTGGATCTATAGTCTCGAAGACATCTGCAACGTCGGACGGGAAATGCTCTAACTACCTGGTGATCGCATGGGAAAGACACATCGGAAATTGGAGGCACTAGTGTCTTCGGAATCAGGAGGAGCATCACTTAAGTTTCGGCTCGAATCGAAACTAACTCTCCACAACATCGGACGGTGGACAAACTAAAACTCTGGTTCGTTCCGGAAAACAAACCCGACAACAAGATTTCCCACTTAATTGGTCATCGAAAAAGGATAGTCGAAGGAACATCTGAACCATCAGATCTGCTTTATACTAAAACGTTGGAACCTCATCAACCACCTTCGATCTCATAGACAAACTCACTCATGATACAACATCTTAGACATTGGAAGGATTCCAATAAACACATCGAAAAGATAGTGGACTATGCCTCCGCTATATCGGAAGACTAGTCAACTAGACATCCGATATAAACATGTGAAAAACTAAGTTTTTTCAAAAAACAACTGATCCTTGGGAAAAGCTTTGTGGAATTAAAACATTCCTAGGACATCTAGATACTAAAAAATAAAAAGGGGGGACCCTAAAAATAATTTTTTTTGGGGAAAAATTTGCAGCTGCAATAGGGCCACAATGCTTTTTTCCTCAAAAAACTTCTTTATTTCTTTTTCAATGAGGTGTAGCAGCTTGGGGTTAATTCTCCTTAGTTTTTTCTTGAAAGGAATCTCATCCTTTTTGATTGGTATAGTGTGTTGAATTATACTTGTATCATAAGCCTTAAGATCACTATAGATCCAAGCAAAGACATATGTGTACTCTTCCATCAACGCGATGTATTTCTGTTTGGTCTCCGGAGAGAGTGTTCTTGAGAGCTTGATGAATTTAGGATGAGATTCTGTTCCAATATTCACATCTTCCACAGCCTCACACCTTAGGAAAAGATGAGGCTCCTTAGCAACACCAGTTGGGTCAAAGAGCTTTTCTAAGGGGACTAAACCCCTGGGGATATTGTTACTCTAAAGCTGTAGATTTTCTTTGCCACATATATTGTTTAAATAATCTTGTTGTCCATCAACCCCCTACAATTATAGCCCAACAACTTCTTCAGTTTTATTGCCAACAACACCCTCAGCAAGGGCAACAAGATCATCTTGTGGCATTTCTTTGGGGTCATCCATCTAACTTTGCAGGCACTCCTGGGTGAGAGTAGACCCTTCCAGAAGCATGTTATCTTCATCAATGATCAAACCATCAAACTCCCTAGTGAGATTAAGGAAACTTTGAATTTGTTTATCATCCTGAAAGACCTTCCAATTATTAACATTATCTGGGGCAGAGGGCCTGTGCTTTACCTCAATCTCATATTTACTATTGGGGTCCATGGGAATTTTGAAAACAACATCAGAAGTGGCCAAAGCATCATCTATACCATTCTGCAATCTGGGAATCAAATTAAACTTGCATTCTTCAAAGAATTCTATCAAATATAGGGCATCATTTACGTAGCTTTTCATCCTGGGATGTCCAACCTGATACTTTCCTTGCATTTGCTTAATCACCAAATTAGGGTCCCCATGTATCACCACCCTCCTGACTTGAAAATCTTTGAGGATCTGAATTGCCAACATCATAGCCTCATATTTTGCCTCATTATTTTTTCAATCGAAGGCTAATTTATAAGAATAATTTAAAGCACTTCCTCCTAGAGGTTTTACCCAAACTCCATCTCCTACCCCTTCTTTGCATGCTACCCCGTCAGAGCTTACATTCCACAATCCTTCCAGTTCTTCATGAATGGGGACAAAAGAAGCATTCTGTGAACTGAAAATGTCCTTGCCTCCCTCTGTAAAGAAAATGGATGATCCTATCTCAGTGTCCAATGAATAGATGGGGTGGTTATTTGGCCTTTCAACACTTTTCACTATGTATGCCATCTTTTTCTCTCTATAAATCCTCCTCTGTACACCAACGTCCTTGAGTTTGGCCACCCAGGATATTGACAACAACATTCCAAAATTTGGAGGAATTTCAACCACCACTACATCCATGACAAGGCTTTTGGTAGGGATCTAGGCCAAAGAGATGACCAGATATTTGATCAATCCTAGGCACTTAACTTTATTGGAATCAAAAGAGAAGAGGTCTTTGTAAGGCCTGGTAACCTCCAATACCAATTTATCCATGATCTTCCTGGGCATCAGGTTGTGTGAAGCTCCTGATTCAAGCAAGGCATTGTGTAGGATGGCATCATGAATGTTTAGGATGACGTAGAAGGGAGGGACATCTTCATCGGCATACTCATCTACATGGGGTCCAAACAGGATGGTGGGACTATCATCTTGAATATGGAATCTGATATTGGAGAGATTTTTCCTGGAGGCTTCAACACAATCGTGATTTGGGACTTATATTCAAAACTTCTTAACAACTCAGTCGGAGGGATAGAGATTTCGATTTTTGCAATTTCGGCTTCTCAATTGAAGGAGGTTTGTCCCTGATCTGGGTTTCATAGATTATCTTCTTTCCTTTATTTCCCTTTGGGATCTATTACATTCTTGGAGGTGTCCTTAGGGGGTAGATTGTTCTTCGGTTTGCTTGTAGAGGCTTTGTTTCCTGCATATTTATTCCTCATAACATAAACATCTCTTTTCCTTAGACCAATCTACCTCTGCAGATCCATGACAACAAGCTGATACCCCCTCTTAAAATCCTATGTTTCATTAGTGGGCAACTCTTCTGCTTCATGACAGGAATTATCACATTGTTCTTTGGTAAAAACTCCAGAGGATGAGTCAGTTTCCAGCTGGTGAATTTCAGCCTCAGCTTCATTTCCATATTCTTGCTCCACATAATTCTCTTGAAACGGGGGCCTGACAAGATAATTAGGAGGGTTTCTCTGCTCTCTCTTCCCGTTTTGGAGGACTTGGGGCCTTCTAACATTTTGGTTTATATTCTATTACTCTTGATTTTCCCTGGGAGATGGTCTATTGTCCACAGTGAGTCTATCCATCAAATTTTCCATGGATTTCATAATCATGTCCATCCTAGCCTCTTGTGAGTTAGAGTAAGAAGGTTGTTCGGGATCTTTATCCCTCCTCCATTCTCCCCCATCCCTCCTTTTCTTTCTATCCATATTCAGGTTTACCCCTACCTCTATGGCATCTTTCATCATATCGGCTAGGGAGGCTGATCTTCTTTCACTTAACAACAAGTTAAATTCATTTTCAAAGGCTTCAACATATTGGAGCTGGAAAGAACCAAGGGGAGATTTGAACTGGGTACAAATGGAATTATATGTCTTCATAAATCTGTCAGAAGAATTCTTGGATAGATTCACTTTCCCTCCTCCTCATAGAATGGTATTGGGACAAATACTGCTTGGGTTTTTTCTTGTCTCCCCATTTTTCCTCGAAATAATCTTCAAAAGCTTGATAGTTCAAAATGGATTCATCTGGAATATTTTTGAACCCTTTTCTTGCTTCTCTAGCAAGAATTTGGGAAAATAGTCATCCTTTAACATCATCATGGTCTACTTCATCCAAGTCTACCTAGTCTGAAAACCATCCCAAGTGTTCCTCAACTAAATAACCCTTCTCCCCATTGAATTGTTTGAGTCTTTGGGAGTATCCCTAGGGAAGGTTAGGAAGATCAACATGGAGCAGTATAGGGTCAAACCTATTAGCCATTCCTGTGGTTATAGTAGGGTTTCCAAGAGGAACTAAAGCTAGCGTGACAAACAAGATCACTGTGATGTGAGGAACTGTGGAGCTATGAAACTAGATGATGGAGATAAGGATATGGAAACAGAATGCTTTGTAGCAGTGGAGTTTAATGCGGTTAATCCAACGGAAAATAAGGGGCACTCTCGGTCAGACAAGGGTCGAAAATACCTACCTAGAGACTTTGAGATCTCACGTGACCAGGAAGTACAGGAGAAATCAAATACAAAGGGTTCCAAAACTAATTCAGAGAGGTTGGAATCAGACTTAGTCCTAGGGAAAACTAGCTCAAATTCTTCATGACAATGTTCAGATACATCATTAATAAAAGCAACACCCTCAGCAGGTAAAGAAAGAGTTTTATCTAACTGAGGTATAACTGACCTTTGCAGCTTCTTAGCATTCCGAATGAGTCTCTTTGGATCAAAAAATTCTTGAAAAGGTACAGCGTCGGGATTTCTCCTTGTATCGGTCCTTCTGACCGCCACTATTCCTAGTGGAGTCACCTTCCAAAAGCTTTGAGTGGAGTTTCTAGAGCATATACAACCAATATGTGTCTCTGAATGAATGCTCAACCAGGTCATAGAACTAGAACAATGTCGTTCTCCCGAGGAGATAATAGCAATTAGTTCCCCAACAATAGCGCCAAGATGTTATCACCCGGTAATTTTCCTATGGTTGTGGTAGGAAATGACTGGGGTAAACATAGCAACCTTTAGGCTGTATTATAGCCTATACATCCAGAGAGGGCTCTCTCATGTCACAATACCATTTACATACACATATGTCTCGCAGAAATCATTCAGAAGGCTAGATTTCTGATGGGAACATGTTGTTTGTATTCTAAAGAGTACAAGACAAACAAACAGAAAACACCATTGGGAAATGGAGTCGAAGCCTGAAACATTCAAGGGGACTACAACAATAATGATAGGTGATTATCGTTCGCAATCTGATGCAACATGAGAATTAACATCCAGTCAAATAACTTTAAGAGATGGCAAGGGGAAAAGAGAAGAATCCCAGTGAAAACAAGAGTCACCTATCTATGGAAGAATCTATTGAAACACCTTTAACAGAAGCAACAATAAAGGATGATAACTGAAATAGATCACCTATCAGTGGACGAATTCCATAACATTCATCATAAACACATAACGAATATAATTTCTGATGAGAGGAGCGCTTAACCAAGACTGAATTCCTTGCATACAACTAATAACATATTAGCAGAACTTCACACATACGTGGAAATGGAGCGTACAGGAAAAAACAGATTGAACATTGAACAATGTGATGAATCTCAAACAATCAAAACATACTTATGCATTAATTACTTCCAATAAAAGTTCAGAGCTACAAAACCAAGCACAGAGGCTTCCAAAAGGAATGTCGAACCCTTTTCTCCTCTATCGAGGTTATATTTATAGTTCAATTTGCTCCCGAGATGAATACCAAAACATAGCACCCAAAATTAGTTACATCATGGGAATTAAACCCAAACATACAAAATCCTAACAAATTATGAGGTGGAAAATTCGCCATGATCATAAAACAAATGGAGAAAGCACAATGTGGTGTGCATGACTGACCAAAATGGAAAAAATTGACATCTGGGGCCTCAGGCTCGCTTTATGAAAACGACTATTTAGAGTATCTTCAAACGACCTTCTGTTGCAGGGGTGAAGGAGCGGTTCTGATGTCTGAGTAGAGACTGCTCGGCCCCTTCTTCTTTAACTGTGTAACGACTGGTTGGACAACCACTATCTGCTTTGCAACCTCTTCCATTTTCTACTAATTCTCCTCTTAGATTTTGCAGTGCACATGCTCTACTTGTAGAATATATCTCACCATAGATATATTTTAAGTCAAATATACGCCCTCCATTTATATGCCTGTCACCATCATTCTGCAAGCTCCTTCCCGCCTTTTCCTTTATGCAAGCTCCTTTCCGCAAAACATTGGATTGCGAATCGCGGGTTTTGGAATGCAGATTTTCCAATCCCCGCATCCAAACTTCCACCCTTTTGCTTCTGCCTTTTCCTTTCTGCAAAATGTCGGATTGTAGATCGAAGGTTTTAGAATGCGGATTTTCCAATTCTTGCATTCGAACTTCTGCCTTTTCCTTTCTGTAAAATGTCGAATTATGGATCACGGGTTTCAGAATGTGGATTTTCCACTTTAAATGACCGAACCTCCACCTTTTTGATCTCTCCATTTTCTTTCTGACACTCTTTACAACTATCGATTTCGTGCGGATTCATCCATAGTCGTCGATCTGAGATCAATGTTGCAGATTTCATCTTATATTGGTGTATCTTTTATCTTTCTTACACCTTTATTTTGCGGGATTCTTCTGAAGCGTCCGATCTTTTGCGTCTTATATCTCCACCGTCTATTCTCACCGAGACTTATCATTCAAGTAGTTTTTTCATACTAGGCTCATTTCCAAGGTCACGGTTAAGGATTTTTTTCCCTTGTCATATTTTAGGCTTAGGAATAATCCAACTAAACAATTTCAAACCCTTTCTGCACACATCTAGGTCATAAGATATGAAATTTTAGACCCCGCCTTACATTTACTCTAGTATGACCCCCTTCCAACCATTTATCCTAGTCATGGTGCTAACACTCTCTATACTCAAGAAACACTTCTTTCATACATAGGAGGACTACATAGTTACTTAAAGCATGCAATTTTGATGTTCATTCCTAATAACTTGGATGAAGTGTGTGTCCAAGCCACCCATATTGAAGTTAAAGGGAAGAATACTTCTGATAAATTTTCCTCAGATGAATTCATCCATTTGAAAGAAGGCAAGGAAAAAGGGAAGAACAAGAATACAACTATCTTGAAGAAAGAGGATACAAAGATTTCATGTTAACATTGCCAGAGAGATGGGCATGATGCAAATAATTGTTGGAAGCTACATCCATATCTGAAGCCAAAATGGGATAAGCATCAGAGAGGTAAGAAAAATACCGCGGCCATAGTCCAAGATCTTGTATCTAAATCCAAACATGAGTCAAAGGTAAGAGACATAGGTCTTAAAGGTAACATTTCTTCTATTGATATGAGCCCTGATAGTACAAAGAGGACTGGATTATTTCACATACAAGTAATCTCCAAGCATACCAAAATAGATACACTAATTGATATTGGATCTCAAGTGAATCTCATTTCTAAGAAGGTGGTTAAGAATTTAAGATTAGAAATGAAGCCTCATCCTAACCTTGTTGAAATATTGTAACTTCGAAGAATATTCTATATGTAATTTTTTGTGGTCCTCGATGGTCCTACCAGGAGAACCAATTGTATTACATTGTACCCTGATGCTCCTAATTGGAAGAACTAATAAGAGTCATGAGGTAGTCCCCTCTAATTGTAAAGGTGGGTCATCAGCACCCCTGTGTGTTTACTTGAGCCTACATGTGTAACTCGAGCCTACATGATTTAACTCAAGCCTACATGTCGAATGAGTTAACTTAAGTGAACATATGAATATAAATAGAGGTGTAGTGTTCCTCATTTGAGATACACACACACTCACTTGAGTAGCGCACTTGTGGAGGAGAGAAGTAGCTAGAGAAGGAGGAGGATCATGTTTTTGATCTCCTTGTTGGTTTTACCTTTTTACCTTTTTGGGGCATCTATATTGAGGAAGCTTTTGCTAGGTTTTTCCTTTTAGGGTTTTCCTAGGATAAATCTGTGTTGTTCTTGTGATACTGTTTCTTTCAGTGATCCTGTTTATATGCTTTTGTTATGGAAATGAAATGAAATACTGATGTTTTAGCTAAGCATATAAAAATTTAACATGGTATCAGAGCTAACCTGAATAGGACAGCTTTCACAAGCTATAGAAGCTAGGGATTCTTACTTTTTGGTTATCTCTCCACAATCGATCAGCAAAAGAAGGATAGGCTGACTCTCCATTGAAGGGTGCATCTTTCTGTCGAAGCGGAATTCGATTCCGAGCATTTTCAGTTTTCGGTGTGGGAAATTAGGGCTTCTTACTGAAGAGGAATTTTTGAGTGAGCCTGGAATAGGATTTCTATTCTCATCAAAATCAAAGTTTAGAGACTTGGATCAAGATTTTTGGTTGGGTGAAACTCCGGGAAAGTCAAACCCTAGTTTGACCCCGAGCTAGAAAAACCCTAAATACTAAAAATGCTACGTTTTGGTACATTCGCTATATACCAATATTGGTGAAGAACTAGGAGCTGAAAATTTCATAGGCGGGCTATAAAATCATGATGTACACTGTGTCCAAAATTCAGCCTCCGATGCGCTATATTATGGGAGATATGATCCGTCAAAGTTAGGGTTCCATCCTCCTCCATAATTCATCCCTAAACAGGACACCTAGGGAAAATTGCTATAGAGTGGGATACAGAGGTCCAAATTAAATTCCTGAAGATTTTCTAGAAATAGTACGGACTTTAATTTCTGTGGTCCTAATTATAGAACCAGAAGATGAAACAGTGACACATGGAAGGCTGTACAACTTCGATGTTATGAACAGTCCTGTAACAGGTCACCTTGGGAAAAGGATCATAAATCTCAATTGGTGAAACCGATTCTAATGAAACCTATGGTGTTGGATCAGGGACATGCGAGGTTACCTCAGTGCAAAATTTCAGACACAGAGGAGTTATAATTTCGGAGATATAATAGAAGCAGTGACAGGAATTTCTGCAGAAAACATTGGAAAACTAGGGCTTCCTATTCCGAGGGCTTTCCTCCACTGTTTTAAGAAAAAGGAGTACATTGGACAACTCCATTTGAAGAGATCTATCTTTCTATCCAATCAAATCTAAAAGATTCCAAGTTTTGAAAATTAGGGTTTCTCTGACAAACCCTATATCATCCAGCTCCGAAAGCAGGACAGACACCTCAAATCGGTAAGATCTAATCTTTTGCTATTTGAATTTGAGGTTCTCATTTCAAAGTGATATATCACATCAGCTTGTTGATAAGCTTGGTGAAGTTGAAAACTTCCAAGCATGGAAGTATTTGATCTCTCTGAAGAAAATGAATTGGACACCTACATGAGTAGAGAGGTTCCAATTCCATACGGAGATGAGGCTCAAAGCCTTACACAAGAAGAACTTGATCAAGGCCAAGAAGATCATTGTTGATTCAATCACGGATCAACTTGTACCGCAATTGTCTTCCCTAAAGACAACAAATTTGTTTTATTCCTTGATCAAGCTATTTGAAGATAAGGACTTAAATCAGAAGATGGCTTTGAGAAAACAGTTGAAGAATGTGAAGATCCAGAATGCAGAACAACTTGAAGGGGTAGAAGAAGAAGTGAAGAATGCAGAAGTGGTGATAGCCACCTTGAATTGCCTCCCAGGATCATGGGATTCATTCATGCAAAGAATGTATGCTAGAAGGAAGTAATTGCTTTCATCTCAACTCATAAGAAGAGAAGAAGAAGATGGGAGCAATTGAAGATCAAGCTCTCACCATTCG
>LPNX010555823.1:1128786-1288049 GCA_001517045.1 Pseudotsuga menziesii | reverse complement strand
AAGAGCTTCAGAGAGTGGTAGATCCACCTTAAAGGATGAAGACCACCATGGGTACAAGAGATAACTCAAGATGAAGAAAAGAATGCTATGAAAGAAGCTATGATTAAACAATAACAGTTGATCATGGGGAATGATGTATATGATATGATTTCGAGACATAAAGGGAAGTACGTAGTATCTTCCACATGGATATATAAGAACAAGTGTACAAAGCAAGGTTCGTGATTTTCCTTAGAAAGAATAGACTATGACATGACATACTCTATTGACCAGTATATATCAAGCATAGAACCACCTGTACAGAATGAAGAGGGAAGATGATACTCCACTTCAGGGGGAGTGACTACAGAAAATTATATCTGAGTTCGACATGGTATGACATGATGGATAGCTTCGTGATGGATCGAGACTTTACCAAGAGTAAAGTGGGTTCCAACCTTCAAGGTTGAATGCAGAAGACTAGGATATGTTGATGACCTGAGAAGACAAACTCATAGAAGATGTTATGATACTAGAATGATGTTTTGAATATGGTACTCAAACCAGAAATCAAGAATGTGGTATCTTCCAAATGGATTTGCAAGATAAGATATGTTGCTGATAGAAGTAAGGTAAGACTTGTGGCTAGAGGTTTC
Source organism: Pseudotsuga menziesii (assembly GCA_001517045.1). NCBI lineage: Eukaryota > Viridiplantae > Streptophyta > Pinopsida > Pinales > Pinaceae > Pseudotsuga > Pseudotsuga menziesii. The sequence goes on along the minus strand of LPNX010555823.1, from coordinate 1,287,414 downwards.
TATCAGAAAGAGGGAATTAATTCTGAAGAGACACTTACTCTAGGAAGCAAGGTACACTTCCTTCAAGAATATCATGGTAGTTTCTTCCATGATGAAGTAAATACAAGCCTTCCTTAATGGTATGATTGAGGAAGAGTTTTACATCGAATAGTCACAAGGATTTGAAGTTGAATACATATGGAATCAAGTATGCAAGTTGAAGAAGGCCCTCTATGGCCTGAAGCAAGATCCCAGAGCTTGGTATGGAAGAATAGATAGTTTCCTAATGAGCATGGGCTTTGCCAAGAGTAAAGTCGATCCTAACCTTTCCTACAAGGTTGTAGAAGATGAACCTGTCATTCAATTACTATATGTGGATGACTTATTCTTGACAGGGAATGAGAAACAGATCATGGAAAGCAAGAAGAAACTAGCAGAAGAATTTGAGATGAAAGACCTTGGGTTAATGCATTATTTCCTAGGTCTGGAAGTATGGCAAAGTTCAGAAGGAATCTTTCTCAACCAGGGAAAGTATGCGGTAGAGATATTGAAGAGATTCAATATGTTGGAATGCAAAGTCATGGCCACACCCATGGACTCCAACCTGAAGTTGTTAACTGATGACTCATTAGAGTTAGTGGATGTGACTCACTACAGACAGATCATTGGGTCATTAATGTACTTCACAAATACCAGACCAGACATTTGTTTTGCTGTGAACACCTTAAGTCAATATCTTGTTCAACCAAGACGGGTTCACCTAGTAGCTGCAAAACATGTGATGAGATATCTGAAAGGGACTATAGACTTTGGTATATACTATGATGGTAGCCATGAGTATAGATTGTATGGCTACACAGATGCAGATTGGGCTAGAAGTATCTCAGACAAGAAAAGCACATCAGGTAGATTCTTTTGTTTGAGTTCTGCTATGAGTTCATGGTTTAGCAGGAAACAGTCCAGTGTTTCTCTTAGCACGATTGAAGTAGAATACATCGCAGATTGCTCTACTAAGTTGTGAAGCCATATGGATTCAGAAGCTGATATCAGGTCTCTTTGACCTGAATATGGACACTACAATGATTCTATGAGATAAACATAGTTGTGATGACAAAGAACCCTGTGTTCCGACGTAACACGTAGAAATCCGGTATTTCTACATACAACATAAGATGCAGATGATGATACTATAGATGCAGATGATGGTGATTCAGTATTTATATACTGAATATAGAGATGATGATGTTTCAATATTCCCATACTGAAGATATAGTTGATGATGATTTCAGTATTCCCATATTGAAGATATAGATGATAATTCAGTATTTACATACTGTAGATACAGATGATGGTGATTTCGTATTTCTATAATGAATATAGAGATGATGATATTTAAGTATTCCCATACTGAAGATATAGATGATGATGATTTCAGTATTCCCATACTGAAGATATAGATGGTATTTCAGTATTTACATAATGTAGATACAGATGATGGTGATTTCGTATTTCTATACTAAATATAGAGATGATGATGCTTTTAGTATTTCTATATTGAAGATATAGATGATGATGCTTTCAGTATTCACATACTGGAGATACAGATGGTGATAGTTCAGTATTCACATACTGAAGATGTATATGATGATGGTTTGGATGATGATGTACTGACGAAGCCTCTGCCTTGAGTAGAGTTCAAACACTTTCGAGACAAGCTTGGTGTTGTTCGGAAAGACCTTCCTCGAAAGGGGGAGTAGTGATGTTGCAGTGGGATTGTATCATCCCTGGGCATTTTCCCTAAAGTGATCCGGAGACCTCAGTCCTAGAGAATGAAGAGGGATTGTATCATCCCAGAACATCTGTCCATAATAGATCCGGTGACTTCGGTCCTCGAGAATGTGGTAGGATTGCATCATCCTTGGACATAGTTGTAAAGTGATAGGGACTGATTCTCCCGTAATCAATCCGATGGCTTCAGTCCTCGAGAATGTGATAGGATTGCATCATCCTTGGACATAGTCCTAAAGTGATAGGGACTGATTCTCCCGTAATCAATCCAGTGGCTTCGGTCCTCGAGAATGTGGTAGGATTGCATCATCCTTGGACATAGTCCTAAAGTGATAGGGACTGATTCTCCCATAATCAATCCGGTGGCTTCGGTCCTCGATAATGTGGTAGGATTGCATCATCCTTGGACATAGTCCTAAAGTGATAGGGACTGATTCTCCCGTAATCAATCCGGTGGCTTCGGTCCTTGAGAACGTGGTAGGATTGCATCGTCCTTGGACTTAGTCCTAAAGTGATAGGGACTGATTCTCCCGTAATCAATCTGGTAACTTTGGTTGTTGAGAATGTGGTGGGATTGTATCATCCCTGGACTTTAATTCCAAAAGTGATCCAAATACTTTTTGTCTTTGAGTTGTGGATTGCAAGTTGTTGCTGTTGATGATGATGCCGTACTAATCGAAAGATCAGAGTATGATGATGCTGACGTACTGATCGAAAGATCAGAGTATGATGACGTACTGATCGAAAGATCAGAGTATGATGATGACGTACTGATCGAAAGATCAGAGTATGATGATGATGACATACTGATCGAAAGATCAGAGTATGATGATGATGATGTACTGATCTAAAGATTAGAATATGTTGATGATGTTTCTGATCGAAAGATCAGGATATGATGATGATGTTTCTGATCGAAAGATCAGAGTATGTTGATGATGTTTCTGATCGAAAGATTAGAGTATGATGATGATGTTTCTGATCGAAAGATCAGAATGTGATGATGATTATGATTGACAGATCATAATATGATGATGATGATGTTGTTGCTGATCGAAAGGTCAAAGTGTTGATGATGATATTGCTGATCGAGAGGTCAAAGAGCTGAAGATGTTGCTGCTGATCAAAAGGTGAAGGTGCTGAAGATGTTGTTGCTGATCGAAAAGTCAAAGTGCTGAAGATGTTGCTGATCAAAAGGTCAAAAATGATGAAGATGTTGTTGCTGATCGAACAGTCAAAGTGCTGAAGATGTTGCTGATCGAAAGGTCCAATTGCTGAAGATGTCGTTGTTGATTGAAAGATCAAAATGCTGAAGATGTTGCTGATCAAAGCAATCAAAGAATTAATGATGATGAAGACTGAAGATTGAAGATGAAGACTACATGATGTTGAAAAGCTTCCAATGATTTGTAGATGTGTTACCCTGCTGATGTTGATGATGTCCCCTATCTCTACTCTTGTTGTTGTTGATGTTGTAGTAGAATACCCTTCTCATTAAGGGGGAGTGTTGAAATATTGTAACTTCGAAGAATATTCTATATGTATTTTTTTGTGGTCCTCGATGGTCCTACCGGGAGAACCACTTGTATTACATTGTACTCCGATGCTCCTAATCGTAAGAACTAATAAGAGTCATGAGGTAGTCCCCTCTAATTGTAAAGGTGGGTCATCAGCACCCCAGTGTGGTTACTTGAGCCTACATGTGTAACTCGAGCCTACATGTCGAATGAGTTAACTTAAGTGAACGGATGAATATAAATAGAGGTGTAGTGTTCCTTATTTGAGATACACACACACTCAATTGAGTAGCGCACTTGTGGAGGAGAGAAGTAGCTGGAGAAGGAGGAGGATCAGGTTTTTGATCTCCTTGTTGGTTTTACCTTTTTACCTTTTTGGGGCATCTATATTGAGGAAGCTTTTGCTGGGTTTTTCCCAAGATAAATCTGTGTTGTTCTTGTGATACTGTTTCTTTCAGTGATCCTATTTATATTATTTTGTTATGGAAATGAAATGAAATACTGATGTTTTAGCTAAGCATATAAAAATTTAACAAACCCATACCCCTTAGACTGGGTCTATGAAGTTTCACAGTTGGTTGTGTCTCATCAATGAAAATTGAAGTTATCGATTATAGTTGGATTTGTACACGAGGTTGAGTTGGATGTAGTCCCTTTATCCATTTGCGGGATTGTGCTTGGTAGTCCTTATTTATTTGATAGAAAATATATCTTATTAAGAGAGAATAATTCCAATAACTTCTTCAAGGACTAGATAAAATACATAGTGCAATCTCATTGATTTAAGAATAGTTTTTCTTGACGACCACAGGGAAGATAAAACAACTTGTGAATGGAAGTATAAATTTGTGTTTCATTTCCGTAAAGTATGATTTTAAAATTGATGAAGCAGTGCAAAATGAATATTTGTTGCATAAGAGCATTCGAGATCTAAGCTTGCATCCCATGAACGATTATTTGATTGTTAATATGCCGGTAAAGAAAGACAAGTACATTGTTGGTTTGATTTCCTTTACATCTATATGTTCAATGATGTTGCTCATTTGGTTTCTAATCAATGGATTATGGTTGGTTAAAATAATAGTGGATGTAGATGTATAGGGCATTGAAGGGATTTTTATTTTAATCACCAATGGTTTTTCGGTATTTTCCTTTGCGAGATGGTAACAATGGTTATCTTTCAAGCAGTATTGGTGAAAGATACTAGGAAAGTGATGCAACAATGCAATTACTTATTTTAAGAATAATCCCAGCTTTTGGTGGTCCAAAATATTTTCAACTGGTGGTTTGATCCAAGTGGATCTTCCAAATGACCAAAAATTTAAAATATTCAAGTGTTGATCGGAAGTACACAGTTGTATACAGTTTGTTGAAAGCTATTCAATGATACCTATTTTTTCAAATTTGGACTTCAGATGTGGAAGTTGTCACAATTTGAAGTTTTGACATTTGAACCAATTACCTTTTGACACGTGGCATGCAGAAGTAGGGTATATCTTTGACTTCTGAAGTCATGATCGAAAGTTGGGAGAGGAAAAGATAGTTTTTTTGAGCCCGTGTCGACTGCTAACTTTAGACATCAAAAAAATTGGAAGGTCAAGAGGATAGTTGGGGAACTTGCGTTGCCAGTTTCGAATTCTGACATTCAACATCGAGGTCGAAACAATAGGAACATGTCAGCATTGGAAAATTCTATTTCGTTAAGTTGACATTGGAAAATTCGGCTCCCAAAATTTGACATTGTTCAGTCAATGTTGGACAAGTCGGCATCAACAGTCAGGGTCGTAGTGAACGGTGGTCCAACATAATCAGCGGATCTAGATCGAAGACCACGAATTAATCTGGATCTTAACGACCATGGATTTGATTTTTGATTATATTTGGAGTACAGATCTCTGAATTTGATCCATAATTTGTACTTATAAGGTCATGCATTCGATCTTGGATCTTATATTAATAGGTAATTTGGGCATTATATCGGATTTTGTCCCAAATTGGGAACTTTTCTCACAGATCTAAACGTTATCTATGGATCTTCATCGACCAAGTTCTTATATTTAACATACTATTTTCGACATGGATAGACATAGTAGGCAGGGCAGAGAGATGCAGAGAAGGAAGTGATAGAGAAACATAGAAGTGGATAGTGGATTGAGGTTGATGGAGTTCAGTTCGAATTGAAAAAGATCAAGAGTTCAAGTTCATGCCAATGAAGATGCGCAAAATAAACAATGAATAAGAACATGACTTCTGTGCATGGGTATAGTTTTTCACGTTATTCTTTTGATTTTGCTTTTGCTTCTGATTTTAAAAGCTTGAAAACTATTTGTAGCAGGTTGTAAAATGGTTAATGGGAATTTGTTGAATTGTAAGTTGTGTGAATTTTTTAGTGCCATCATTGAGGGATTTTGAGGGTGATAGGACTTCGTAAGAAAAGTCTAAGATCCTTTGGAAATTTGCACATGCTAGTATTAAGTCCAATAGAACTTAGAGAAGTTCCATATTTAATGTATATATATAGCATTTGAGGATTAATTGAAATGGTCCCATTGGAAGCAATGACCCAGAGACGTAGGCCTTTTGAACTGAACTTTTTTATCCTGCGCCATGCCAAGTTTATATCTCTGTATCTCTGTTTTATTCGCAACATACTATTGATTATGTTTTCTTATTTAAATTTATTGTTATAAAATTCCTTTTGTTTAAAAGAAGTTAATAGTTTTGATAATTCACACATACAATCCATGGTTAAAAAGATCCTGGAAAAATGACAGATCACCTTCATTGCTCGAGTTTGTAGGCATATTCATCTACCCCTATTTCCACACAACCACTAACATTGTTAGACATTTTGAGTGTGAATTGAGAATGAGCAAGCTGCATAAATAAAGGATGCAACATGAATGAAACGCCCACTATACCATAAGAAAAAACTAGAGCCTAAGCCTAGTTGCAAAAGAGAATCAGACTCACATTTGAACTCTAGAAATATCTAGAACCTCATTCATTGCACCGTAAACTACAGTATAATTGGAATCAAAAGTCGAAAGAGCACACTAACCTAATCGTAGGGAAGACTGATTCAAATTTTTAAGTTTCCCTTGAATTCATTCCCATTTCCATTAGTACCACCGGACCCACAATAAATTTTTCCAAATTGTCATCACAAGTGTTTTCTCCATGGAGTTATGATGAATTTGAGAGATTGGTGCAAGTTGTCGCTTATTGTAATAATGGTGGCTTGAAAGTACAAGGGTTGCACAAGACTCCATTTGCACACATTCCTCATTACCTTGTTTTCCTCTTGATGTAGGAGCATCTTGCTCTCCATTCAAGTCTCAGCTCAATGCTTGATCAGACCTAGAAGAGGTATTCATATTTTGAATTAATAGTCCTTAGACTATTACATTGTAAATTAATCTATGTTGAGTATTCTGCTAGATAGGAGACAAGTCATTAGGTGAGTGATGAGTCATTAAATGAGTCATGTAACTAAGCCCATGTCAAATGGTATCATTTGATAAGGGTCAAGGCTCTCATGAGCGAGTCATTGAGATAGGGTTGATTATCTTGCTTTATTTAGAATTAGTTAGCAGATTGTTGAGTATATTGAGGATCTGAAATGGAATGGGTTCATGAATCCTATTGTATATAAGTATGTAAGCCTTCGAGGCAATGGGAAGAAGGGAGTAAAGGGAGATACAAAAGTAGTTAGAAGAGCCATAGGCAGTCATTCAATCTGGATAAGGAGTGGCCAAATCATTTTAAATCAGGCCAAGGTTGTTGGTTGTAGTTATACCAAACTAAGGGGATCAGAACGCAGGTTCTGAGATAATCATGAATGTACAGTTTCATTGTATTGAAAGAAGGAAAGCCTATTTCGACGTATCTTTGTGTGTGATTACAGTTCTTTCTAAATGCATGATTTCATGAATTGAATTATTGATGATCTTTGTTAATGATTGATAAATTGGTGTATGCATAGGTTGAAATTAGGGCTTGAAATAGTTGAATATTACAGAGGTTGTGTAAGACCACGAAGAGGTTGCGCAGATCTGGCAAAGAGAGATCGATTGAATTTAATTGATCGAACCTCTAATCAATCAATGAAGAATTATGAAGTCGCGGGAGTCAAGTTTAGTAGAGATTGGATGGCTCAAAACATCTCAAGAAGATGGATCGATGGCAGGAAATGATTCACGAAGTGAACGTGAGTGGAAGATTGTAACGAATATAAAATAAATTATTAAATAGATTAGTTAATTATGAAAGGGTGTGACCCTTCATGCTCAAAGCCTATAAAGGCGAGCCTCCATTGTACATTTTATCCATCATCTAATATATTATTATTATTCATATTCATTATTACAATGATAGTCAGATTCGACTAACGGACAACTGGATTCGGTTGCTCCATTTGGTATCAGAGCGGATTCGCTCCTTGGCCTGAGCTTGGATTCAGATCCTCCTACTATTGAGCTCGGTTTCGGCTCATCTATCCTCATTCTCTCGCCAACGCTTTTCCACATCTTCTCTCCACTCTACACACCCACAGTTGCCTTTCCCTCACCCCACGCTTCCAGGTTGTTTTCATCCTTCTTCACACCAACATCCACACCTTCCTCCTCACTGCTCCATCACGCCTCATCCTCGTTGCCTTCGCACTTCTTCATCCCATCCACCGCACGCTGCCATCTCGCTCGCTACCCCTTCTATCATCTCCACCTCTGAATCTATATCATCTCCCTCCGCACACTGCCATATCCCTCCATCCGCCATCTGCAACCTCCTCCATTCTGCATCCTCCATCTGCGGCCTCCTCATCTGCATTAACCACTCTACCTCACACTCCCAAATCGCCAGTCCCACGCAACTTGTGTTCCTCACTGCCACACAACCTCCCCTCCTGCACATTCTCTTCACGTTGTCTCTCCCTCTCGCAGCCTTCTCACAGTCGTCACAGCGCCGTCACCCCATCCACCTCCATGACCTGCAAAAAATACAAACAAACAAAACAATATATAATAATTTATAATATAATATATTATTTCAATGTATTAAAAAAAAATCAAATTATATTGATTATAATATAAATAATATTATAATATTTGTAAATATATATATATATATAGTTTATAAAAAAAAATTAATTAATATATTATTACCCAAAATAGCGTGGAAATACACACCTCCGCATACAAGGTCCAAGACCATGGTGGAGCTAAAAGAGCAAATCGAAAAAATGGAGAAGGACATAAAGTCCCTTGCCGCTGACCTAAAATGCGTGAAGGAAAAGATGCAAAATAACAATACATTACTCAAAGATGAGCTTGTTGTGGTACTAGAAAGGAGGCTCGACAACAAACTTGACATCTTGAATGAAAAACAAAAAGACTTGGATGAAAAAATGAGTACTGTGATGCAAAACATAAACACCATAACACAGAACATGAGCACCATGTCGCAGAACCATAATACATTATTCGAGATGTTACAAAGGTTCATACCCGGTCCGGGCCATGTCAGCAGTCCATACATGCTAGATGCCTCATTTCATGTTGCCATCCAGGAAACACTCGCAAAGAATCAAGAAGATTTTCAAAAAGAAATAAAGATTAACAATGCGACGCTTAAGCAAGAGATAGAAACACAAGTACTACCAGATATGGAGGCACGATTAAACAACAAAATAGACGCTATAAGTAAGATAGTAGAGAAAAGAAAAACTAAAAATCACCGCCAACAACGAAGCAATTCATATATGTCACTTTCATCGTCCAGCAGTTTCGAGCCACCATCAAACCATAAGGCAAAAAAAAAATCAACGTCGCCCTTACAAAGTGCACCCAATTAAAAAAAAAATAGAGTTGTCGAAATACAATGGGAGTGAAGACCAATGCGTTGCTTGGCTAAACAAAGCAGAATAATACTTTGACATTTACAACATTCAATCTGATGAGGAGAAGGTGAAATATGCGTCAATGCATATGGAAGGGTACGCCTATAATTGGTACTTATGGTGGAGGAGAGATAATTTTACCTACACCTGGAACTTGTTCAAAAATGATTTTTTTAATAGGTTTCAAGGAATCAAAGAAGATGAATTTTTCAGTAAACTTACCAGACTATAGCAAGTCGGAAACATTGAGGAATTCACTCATCAATGGGAATCCTTATCAACATGAGTATTTTGGTTTTCTAAGTAAGCAAAAACTCGAAACCTATTTAAGAGGTCTTAAACCACACATCCAAAAAGAGTTAAAGTTACATGACATACCTAACGTAGAAGTAGCAAGACCTAAAGCAAAAGACGCAGAACACAAATTGGAAGGAATAAAAACAAAATACGATAGCCATTATCGACAAGAAAAAGAGACACAATGGAGTTACTGTGCATCTACTTGGTCTCCTGGCCATCAATGCCACAAACCTCAATCATACACCTACGAAATGGAAAATAGATCAAAGTCATCTAACGGTTACTCTGAAAATAAAAAGAAAAAGAAGAAAAACATATGTCGTCTATGTAGTGATGATTGGACCCCTGGTCATAAATGTAGGAACAATGAGACAATACAATGCAAAATCATCAATGGAAAGGAAGTGCAAGTCTCTTGACAAGAGATATCGTCTGATTCTAATACCGACACCGAGTCGGAATGAAGAACCACACTAAGAAAAAACTTAAGCTTTGAGGACAAAGCTTCCCTAAAGGGAGTGGCAATGTAACGAATATAAAATAAATTATTAAATAGATTAGTTAATTATGAAAGGGTGTGACCCTTCATGCTCAAATACTATAAAGGTGAGCCTCCATTGTACATTTTATCCATCATCTAATATATTATTATTATTCATATTCATTATTACAATGATAGTCGGATTCGACTAACAGACAACCGTATTCGGTTGCTCCAAAGATATAAAATCCGCAAGGTTAAGTGAAGTTTCGTTGGAGATAGCATATCAATAGATGAGATCAAAGATGCAAGAGATCTAACACTCCAGAAGAATCCCGCAAGAGAAAGGTGTAAAAAAGAAAAAGGATCTGCAAAGATAAGATGAGATCCACATATGATATTAGATAAACGGTCAGGAAGGAAGCTGCATGAAATCAACGGCTGTAAAGAGTTGCGGAAAAGGAATTGCGGGAGGGAAATTGCGGAAGTGTGACTTCTGGAAAAGTTGGATCAGAAATCCGCAATCTGATTGCAGAAAGGAGTGTTGCGGCCACATAATTACGAAAGTCAAATTTGGAATTTGGGAATTTCCACAATCCACAATCTGCAAGTGCAGAAACATAGTTGCGGAAAGGAGCTTGCTAAAATGTTTATGTTGTAGAGAGAGACCGAGGCTGCAGAAAGACAAATTTGTGGAAATTTGTCTTGTGGAAATGCAAGCTTGCGGAAAACTATTTGCGGAATTGAACCTGTGGAAGCAGAGCCGCGCAATAGAGTTGTGGGAGAAGAAATATTTGGACAAGAATCCAAATTTAGAGTTTCCTAAATGTAGAGCAAGCTAAATCCTGGGGAAAGTGGATGGGATAATGGTAGTATGGGGTTCCCGTCTGCATCATATTGGTATCAGAACACAACTAGCTCTTCGAATGAGGTAATGATCCTTTTGTTTTCCTTTATGATTATAATTAACTGTGGGAAAAGAGTTGCAGACAAAGAGTGTGTGGTTTAAATTGATGTTAGCCATAGGAGAGTACAGAAGAAATCCTTGGAAGGATTTGACAGGTTATAACAAACTAAAGGAAGTGGAGTTGGACACAGGACACTTATGTTCTCGATGAAGAAGAGTTTGTGAACTATTAGAGGAAAGAGGAAGAAGTGGAATAACCCATAAATCCAACATAGGTTGGAAAAGAGAGGACTAGTGCATGTTATCAAAAGAGAAGTGGACCTGCAGAAGCCAAACATAAGAGCAAATGAGATGCTCAAAAGGATATAGAGGAGAAGAACTAGAGATACCAAAAGGACAAGCTCAAGGAGATATAGCTTGTTGAGGTATAATAGACAAGTGTGGAGACTTGTTGAGGGAGGCTTAGGAAATAAATTCACAAGTGGACAAGATCAAGTTCATAAAAGAGAGGGAGATAGAAACAATGACTACTGCAATGTAGGTCATTGCAGGGGTTCAGAGGAAAGCCACAACAAAATAAATAAGAAATAAAGTCAAGAAGAATGTAACATGGAGATGCCAGAGTTAGCAAGAGACATTTGGTGCTTCGAGAAGCGTATACAAGCAGTTGCAGAAGAAACCTAGAGGTATGGTTGGGTGATGAGGAAAAGGAAGGTAAGATGGAAATCACTATAGGTGAATCTAAGGAAAAATAGGTATGCAATATTGAAAGAAGAACTCGGGGAAGCTGAGTCTAAGATGGAAGTTTCATATTGTGAACCTAAACAGGGTCCTTTGCTTGGAGATGTCGATGAAGCAGAAAATGAGAGACTAATTGAAAGTATCATGGATTCCGTAAAGAGTACATATCAACTTATGGAGGAGATGACTGTGAGGTCGAATGAGACCAAGAGGTATTATGTTTTTGAGACTAATGATTTATTTGTGATTATAGGTTTTGTTGCAGATGATAGGCAGTCTTTTGAAAATGTCTTACAATTTGATGAAGAAAGTCTCTCAAATGATGAAAGGTATGAAGTATTGCAGCAAAAGGAACTCATTGATGAGTTTCTTGATGGAGGAACACAGTCAATTGAAGATTATATGCAGATGAAGGAAGAAAAAGAAATGTGCAAAGACATTTCTATAGGGAAGAATCTGAATTGCATTCTGATGAAGGAAAAAGTTGAACAATCACTTTGGACTGTCATGAAGTCTAAGGAAAAAGAAGATGTGCTTTCCAAAAGCAGGATAGCAGAATATAATTTTGTTATAGTAAAAGATGATATGGTATCCTATGAAGAGTGTATGCAACCTGTATATCAGACTATTGAAGATATAGGTGATGGTGAAAGTTTGATGTTGTGCTTAGACCAATACAAAAGGAGGATTTCAGAAAAGATATCAATAGGGACTTCATTGTCTCATGTTTTTAAATCTAATGGTTTGTGTATGACTACAGGTATTGAAGAACACTTAGATGATGTGTTTATGTAGGTTGATAAGGATATGAGGCATGGGATGGATGCTTTGGAAAAGAAAAGCAAGATCAGAATTGGGCCATTAACAGAGGAATATGTTCACTATTGTGAACCAGAACATGGAATCATCTTGAGAAAAGATGGTGTAGAAGAGGGACTAGCTGAAAGACTCATGAACTCTTGGGAGAGTTCAGATCAGCAAAAGAATGTGCCGATAAGAGAGTCAATGTGTGATGAAGATCTCAATATTTTTGAAATTAATGAATTGTTTATATTTGTAGGGGTAACATGTGATAAACCTTATGAGGCTGTCCCTAAGGTAAAGGAAGAAGAAGGAGAGTATCCATGTATCCTTGACATGGACCAAAGCCATAATTTTGTTCTGGAATTGAATGATGAGATGACACGGTCTCGTGGAGATAACCAAAGGAGAACACTTGCATATTTTGATAATGATGTTGGAAGACAGAGGAATAAATATGTCATGACACAGGAAAAGACTATATTGTCTCAAAAGGGTGATCAGTACCTAGGAGAAATTGTTGTTGCAGAGTTGGCTATTGAATATAAAGAGAAAATTTCTAACCTCAAAAAGTATCATGAAGAATTAAAAATGCTAGAATATTGGTTATTCAATCCAAGGATTGAAAAATATGACTGCTTAATGTATGCAAGCATAGAAATGTTTAGTGACAACATTGGAGAGGAGAAGATGGGAAGTCAAGGCATTGAATTGTCTTATAATTATATGATTTTGTTACAGTAGTCAAGGGAAATGGCAGACCAACATAATGTTGTGGAGAATCTTGGAATACCTTATAGTTGGGGTATGATTGTAGATGAAAGGAGAAATCCTGAAGACATGAGGATGCTGCAAGTAGTGTCCAACAGGACAAAAGACAAAAGGAAAGCAGGGTAAGCAGGTGTACCAGCCAAAGGATAGACTGGACATGAAGATTGAAGAATTAAGGATGTTGATGGTGAAATTGTCTTAGAGAAGGAATGAGGAAAGAATGAATATTTACATCATCAGAGAAAATAGATAAAAAAACAACAGAAGATAGATGATAGAATAATATTGAAGAAGTAAAGCTAGTGGATCATTGCAACATAAAGCATGGAAACTAGGAGAACTGAGGATGACAAAGACAAAACAACACGATGAGATGGATGATCAGCTACAGCACAAAGTTTAGGATCCTGGAATACTGAAGATGGAAGGTTAGGACCAGGAGGTCATATTTATTTCCTCCCAAGGATTCTGATGCAGGAGCATCCTACTCTCCATTCAAGTCTAAGCTCAATGTTTGATCAGACCTAGAAGAGGTCTTCATATTCTGAATTAATAGTCCTTAGACTATTACATTGTAAATAAATCTATGTTGAGTATTATTCTAGATAGGTGATGAGTCATTAGGTGAGTGATGAGTCATTAAATGAGTCATGTAACTACGCCCATGTCAAATGGTAGCATTTGATAAGAGTCAAGGCTCTCATGAGAGAGTCATTGAGATAGGGTTGATTATGTTGCTTTATTTAGAATTAGTTAGCAGATTGTTGAGTATATTGAGGATTTGAACTAGAATGGGTTCATGAATCCTTTTGTATATATGTTTGTAAGACTTCGAGGCAATGGGGAGAAGGGAGTAAAGGGAGAGACAAAAGTAGCCAGAAGAGCCAGAGGCACTCATTCAATTTGGAAAAGGAGTGGCTAAATGATTGTAAATCAGGACAAGGTCATTGGTTGTAGTTATACTAGACTAAGGGGATCAGAACGCAGGTTTTGAGATAAACATGAATGTACAGTTTCATTGTATTGAAAGAATAAAAGCCTATTTCTATGTATCTTTGTGTGTGATTAAAGTTTTTTCTGAATGTATGATTTCATGAATTGAATGATTGATGATCTTTGTTAATGATTGATAAATCGGTGTATGCATAGTTTGAAATTAGGGCTTGAAATAGTTGAATATTACAGAGGTTGTGTAATACCATGAAGAGGTTACACAAATCTGGAAAAGAGAGATCGATTGAATTTAATTGATCAAACCTCTAATCAATAAATGAATAATTATGAATTTGTGGGAGTCAAGTTTAGCAGAGATTGGACGGCTCAAAACATATCAAGAAAATGGATTAACGATAGGGAAAGATTCACGAAGTGAACGTGAGTGGAAGATATAAAATATGCAAGGTTAAGTGAAGTTTCGTTGGAGATACCAGATCGACGGACGAGATCAAAGGCACAAGAGATCTAACACTCCAGAAGAATCCCACAAGAGAAAGGTGTAAGGAAGATAATGGATCCACAAAGATAAGATGAGATCCGCATCTGATCTTAGATCAACAGCCGAGAAGGAATCCACATGAAATCAATGGTTGTAAAGAGTTGCAGAAAAGGAATTACGGGAGGAAAATTACGGAAGTTCAACTTTTGGAAAAGTTGGATCATAAATCCGCAATCTGATTGCGGAAAGGAGTGTTGCGGCCACATAATTGCAGAAGTAAAATTTGGAATTTGGGAATTTCTGCAATTTGCAAATGCAGAAACAGAGTTGTGGAAAATATGTTGCCAAAACGAGCTTGCGAAAAGGTTGAAGTTGCAAAGAGAGACTGAGGTTGCGGAAAGACAGATTTGTGGAAATTTGTCTTGTGGAAGGAATTGTCTTGCGGAAAGACAATTGCAAAAAAGAAAGCTTGCAAAAACCTGTTTGCAGAATTGAACTTGGGGAAGCAGAGATGCACAATAGAGTTACAGGAGAAGAAATATTTGGACAAGAAGCCAAATTTAGAGTTTGCTAAGTGTAGAGAAAGCTAAATCCTGGGGAAAGTGGATGGGATAATGGTTGTATGGGGTTCCCGTCTGCATCACCTCTTAACCGCCATCTGGCCATTACATGTGAAGTATTGCATGTCACATCTTTGGATACACCTAGTTATCAAGTGACACCATTTAGCTTCCCTATCACCCCATCTACAGAATCATGATCATGTTTGGAGAGAGCAAGATAATCATTAGTTAAGTCATATCAAGTTGGTTGTCTCTAGTCACTATCTAGATCCTACTGCTTTCTCTCAACCTCGACATTGGCTAGGTGATCAACAATTTTTGTTTGTTGATTCACAAACATGAGAGGGGATGGTAGATGGAATTTGTGTCAAACGTTCAACTACTCATTCTAGAATTTCCTTCGGCCTTCAATTCTTAGAAATTTTATTGATTATTGAACCATTCTAGAGTTTTCTTGACATATGGATGATGATCTAAGAGTTCCATCCTAGTAATAATTTGGTGAGGATGGAGGGTTAAACGACATTGAAACACTTAGGCTAGAGGGTGATCCACCAGTAACTAAGTGGGAGGACTTTGAAACCCTCATCAAGCTCCAGTTCTACCCTATTGGGTTTGTAGAGGACCAGTGGATCCATTGGTAGTAATTTAGGCAAAAGCAAGGGTAGAGTGTGCAAGAATAAACCACCAAGTTTAGGAAGATGGCTATCATAATGGGTATCGCACCCAACAACCCAAATGAACTCCTTAAGTATTTTAGTGGTTTACATAGACACGTATGGAGGAATTATCTTCAATACCATGTCAACTGATGAAGCCCTTGTACAAGAAAAATACCTAGAAAACACAAAGCATAATAAATTACAACCAATTGTATCAAAAGAGAAAGAGGTCCAAGATTCTACCAAGGAGGGGAAGAAGAAGTGGAAGGGAAAGGATAAGAAACCTATAGCTAGAGAACATTACTGAAAGGATCTGAAAAACCACTGTAACCATTTCAACATCGATGGTCACACTGAAGAAAAGTGTTGGAAGCCACATCCCGAGTTGAACCCCAAGAACCGCAAGAAGAATTTCAAGAAGAAGAACCTTATAGCTAAAGTTAGAAAACAACTTAGATGTGGACAAGAAGATTATCTGTACCACAACATAGAAGGAGGTCAGTCTAAGTAGCCTGTTAAATTTGAGAACGATATATCTGCAGGCCAATATGAGAGCTTAAAGGAATTATCCAATGGAATAATTAAGATGAATATACACTAGGCAAAGAATTCATGACACAAATTTTAGATAAATTAGACAAGAATTGATCAGATAATCATAATATCAATAGTTATTCATTAATGAGTAATACAATGGTGTTACAATAAATAGAATTTGAATACTGTGGATAGGATTGGAATCTACCAACTAAACTTGACTGATCTGCTAACTCAGTGTGTAAAAAAATCACTGTTAGAGCTCACTATTCTAACTACGGATGTCTAAATCTGTATACAACCAGTTAACTGATGAGGTAGGTGGACAAAAGGCACCACTTTCCCTTCATGCATGCAAAATTGATGCTAGGATAAATGATAGTGATCTAATTGAATGAAACTGGAGGATAACTCAACATAATTTCTTACCTACCACAACCAACTGATGGAGGTTGTTGGTGGAACTCAGAGTGGGCTCCTATAAAGTAGGGATTGGTCCTTGAGGCACCTAGGGGTTATCTTCCACTCATGTATGCAGGTGCAGTAACTAGAAGATAACCCCTAGGTGTGTCCCCCATACTCTAGTATAGTGATAATAACTTCCTAAGCTAGGAAAAATAACTAAATAGTCTATATTGGACAAAGGATGATTAATTAATCCTAACCCCCCCGCCCTAATCCTAACTTTGGACAACTTGGGCCCTAGAAAATAGGCCAAAAGTCACCCATACAATCTAAATGAAATATAAACTGCTTAATAAAATAAGGAAAATGGGGAAAACCTCATGGGAAGCCCACCCTCCCTTCAAAATAAAGAAGGTAATAAAGAAACAAGCTTCCATACTTAAGAGAATTTTTTTTCTCTTTGAGCAAAACTTGTGAAAACATTGCTGCAATATGAAACTCTCTAGAGAAACCATGCAAAATCATGTTTTTTCTGTGAATTATCATCTTGGCACTGTGCATGTGAACCTCTCCAAACTAAATGATTATGTATGGATTAATTTTCCTCTTTGGAAGAAGAGGAATATGCTCAATTGAATCAGGAGCATAGATAGTTGCAAGATGAAAACTGGAGCCATGTAGAGCAACTGAGATCAACTGAAGAGAGAGAAAAATTGCTTGAGAATTCGAACCATGTGAGGTAAACCGGAGAAACTTATATGTTGCACCCTTTAACATCGAATCATGTGAGGTAAAATCAAATCCAGATGTTAGGAGCAAGTGTCCAGGCGAATGCAGGATGTCTCCATCTTTACTAGTATTGTGAGGAGATGAGCATGTGATCAAGTAGAAAGGTAGAGAAGTCATGGAACCACGGAGAGAGAATTCTTGAGCTCCATAATATGATATATCTTCTAAAATATCCAATGATTCACAAAATTTAATATCAGCAAACTCATGAGATAAAACTGACATCGAATCCCAAACAACAAATCTGAAAGAGACTTGAGGTGCTTGATTTTTCACACCAAAATTGATGAGAACAACTACAAGCATGACTGGAGGCTCTTGAAACTTAAAATTTGAACCAAATAAGGTCATATACGACCCAAGAGTGTGTAACAAAGGTTCCAAGTGCTCCACTGAGATGGTAGATGCACAATTTTATCCTTCAACAAAACTCTAAGTATTGGTCCAAGCAATCATGTAGGAATTTGTTGGAAGCTCTAGATAAATGAGGGTGAATGGATCACTCCCAAAATTTGATATTTATTCCAAAACATCGAAAGTATCACTTTTCTGCACAACATTAGCATGATTGGAGAGAGAGGATTTGAATTTCTCTTCATCTCTTTGAACTTTCACTCAAAAAATTTGCACAGAATTTAGAATAGGAGAATCACTGGAGAATGACTGAGTAGAATGGAAGGAGAGTTTTTATTCAAAAATGGAGATTCAAATGTCTTCTTCTGGATCGGCTATATGCTAAGATGAGATATCAAAGATCTCATAAAATTCTAGAGCAATAGGAGAAGGAGTCACTACAAGGAGACTTTCAAGAATTCAAATTGATTGAGTTGAAGATTCTGCTTCTTCTTCATCTTGAACAACTTCATCTAAGATAATAGAGGCTGATACTTTTGAAGTTAGAACACATGAGGAGGTTTTGGATTCTCTCAAGCTATAATCTAATTCTTTTTGCACACCAAAGAATCTATCTATATTTCTCTAGAGCTCGGATGGATACTCAACAGATTCCATGAGATAATGCATATCATGAGATATTACCATACCCATACTTCCATATGCTCTATCACAGTCATTTATCCAATCTTATTCCTCTTCGTAAGATTCTTTACCAGCTCCAAAAGAAACATCAAGGAGATCATGGCTCTTAAGATATGAAACCATCTTCAATTTCCACTCAGCATAATTGAATGGTGATAGAGGAGGAACTGATCTTAAATACATTTTGAAGTTGTACCTGAAAAAAAACTGCAAAACCAAAACAATTTTCAATCTTATGTCAGTTCAAACCCTTTCACCTCTACATGTGCACTTTTTAAGAGTCCATGACACCTAGATAGAATTACTTGGACAAAATCTAGAGGGAGCAATGCTATGATTCCATGAATTATGTGGAAACTCAGCTGCTTCTAGTACATAATGGAGGTTTCTGAGGGTTGATGCTAGCCTGAACAAGGCTCTGATACCATGTTAAATTTGAGAACCATATATCCACAGGAAAATATGAGAGCTATTAGAAAGTAATTATGCAGTGGAATAATTAAGATCAATATACATCGGGAAAAGAATTCATGACACAAATTTCAGATAAATCGGACAAGAATTGCTTAGATAACCACAACATTAATATTCATTCATTAATTAGTAATACAATGGTGTTACAATAGATAGAATTCAAATACTGTGGATAGGATTTGAATCTACCAACTTAACCTGACTGATCTGCTAACTCAGTGTGTAAAAAAATCACAGTTGGATCTCATTAGTTTAACTACGGATGTCTAAATCTGTCTACAATCAGTTGACTGATGAGGTAGGTGGACAAAAGGATAAAATTTCCATACATGCATGGAAAACTGGCGCTAGGATAACTGATAGTGATATAAATAAATGTAACTGGAGGATAACTCAGCATAACTACTTACCTACCACAACCAATTGATGGAGACTGCTGGTGGCACTCAGAGTGGGCTCCTATAATGTATGGATTGGTCCTCGGGGTGCATAAAATCATGCATGTAGATGGAGTAAGTGGAAAATAACCCCTAGGTGTGTCCCCCATACTCTAGTACAGTGATAATAACATCCTAAGCTAGGAAAAATAACCAAATAGACTATATTGGACAAAGGAGGATTAATTAATCCTAACATAGCCTTCATCCTAAGGAAGAGAAAGAGATGACAAAATACTTCCACATCTAGATCCATGTCAAGAAGACCGAGATAGTTGCTCTATTAGATTCCATATTGAAAGAAAACCTCATAATAGAGGATCTTGTATGTAAGCTTATATTGGAAGTACATGATCATCCCAGACCGTACACATTGGGATGGGAAAACAAGGATAGAATTTAGAGTCACGAAACAATGAAAAATTCTTTGAACAATGGCTACTGACATTGTAGTGAAATATATATGTTATATTTTTTTTATTACATTATTTATTTGAAATTGAAATATCATAGATGCAAACATCAATTGTAATATTTAATCATCCATACATTTAATTATTGATGTATTGTTTCACATGTAACATTTGACAATAACATTGAAGAATGTAATTGAATAAAAAAACTTATATTATTATACATCAATAACACTTCCTTTGTCATACAAAATAGGTCAACATAGAGATAACAATAATCAAAATATCAACATGCATGTAATTGTTGCAATTATTGGTAACCCGTTGTTTTTCAATTTGGATAGTATGTCCAGTACATTATTATACAAAATGTCTAATTTTTACAGACAATTATTTCAAAAAATACAGAAAGCTACAACAACTTGAATTAACATCAAAATTAAATATGGATCATCATTCTTCACTGGAACTATTATCGATAGTCGAGCCACTTGCATCAATTGGTTTATTTGGCCAAATGTTTTGTTCATTGGATCAATTTTTTTCCTCTTCTTTAGCTAGCATCTATAAACATAAAAATAAATTGCACTAAGTATATCTACATTTCTAGTAATAATGAACAATAAAATAGATAGTATACATGAATGTAAATTAAAAAGTGATGTACCTGCATAGTAATAATTGAGTCATGAATGATACACATTCTTTCAAAACCATATCTAATGCCTTCCATCAACAAGTCTTCTATTGGATACACTCCATACTTTGTTTCCTACAAGTTTAATGCCCCGCCACATTAATTAATAATAGATTTAATATAAATGATATTTTTAATTATAAAATGAGAGAAGTAAAACAATATAGATACTTACAAATTCCCCAATTAATTTTTTATACACCAACATATACGCATAACCCATGCTTAACCCAATGTCAATCAATTCATTTGATGGCTCCTCTCTGTATGTTAACACTTGTTTGAAGACATCCAATGATTGGCAGTGAAAGCAAAAAAAATCAAATATACAAATAACAACCACTACAAAATATTAATTTCTTATAAGGAAATCACAAATTCTCACAAAATTTGCTATCAACCCCTTTCTTCCTTATCATCATTTCTTGTGTGTTTATTGGGTTGCATTTTCTTTTCTTTTTTGAATGAACAAAACAATTGAAAATGAATATTTAATGATGAATTAATTAATGATATTTACATAATCCTAGGAATCAATGATTTCATACATTTGAAGCACGTTGTTGTTGAGATGGCTCCTCTTGTGATGCAATTATGTCTATTTCCTTGAACATCTCCTTGTACACTTTTTTGGACACCCCTACTGACACATTTCACATATCACCTCATTCATATTTTAGTATTTTCATTATCTTCCTGGAAATGTAAAATGACTGTATTAAACAATTTTTTCTGCTGATATGAAAAATAAATAATGTAGAAAATTAAAATTATTTAAGGAATGACTCTTTGTAGTAGTTATACATACATATTCTACATCAACATGTTTAGGAATATTACATTTTCAATGTTTATTTATTTATTTTGTATGTTTTTTCTATTGCAAGTCTGGAAAGTCTCATTGACCATTGCTATGGGAATGCCTCTGGTAGTTTACATATGATCTGATTTTTTGAATTATTTTATTGGTTTCTGTATTGTAAGTGAACAATACGTATGTATGTTCTTTTCACTAGATCCCTCCTACTATTATAAATTTTTTTGTTCCTTCTATTAACGTCCAACACCACTCTAGATGAGATAAGGACCAATTGATCATCATTTACATCTTCCATAATTTTTTTTGTAATTATGATGATATTGACTTCTCAGTGATGTTAGTCCCTGTATAACATTGACATATGTGTATTATATTATTTGAAACATATTAGTGAATAATCATAATTATATTATTACTCAAATTTAAAGAAATAATTCATATTTACTTCTTTTTTATTCACTTGATTCATCCATCTGCAACCTTTCAATCAACATTTTATGCTCTTCTGGACTTAGATTTGTAAGAATCTTATCGAGCTTACTCATTTTTTGGCTCTTTCACACATTGATGAATACATATTAGTGAAATTTACAAATATTTCAAATAAATTAATTTAAATGCAAAACTAATTAGAACCACTTGCCTTCTTTGTAATCGTACTTGTGTTTCCATCACGTTGACTAAAGTTTTTGTTCATTGAACTCATACCCTGCATTTTTATCAATAAACAACCTAGACTGTTAAATACATAATCTATCAATATATTATCCAAATAAATTACAGACCTTCAAAATAGAAAACAAGTATGTAATCAATGTGGTTTATAAATTCAAAAGCATCGGTGTGTATATACACAAACACATCAGTGTGTTGCAACAACATAAACGATTTGATGCGTTACACCAACACATGTGCATCGTGAATGATCAAAAAATATTCATCATTTTATGGAAATAAAAAAGGGAAGTTCCTTTCATTATCGGTGTTATTTTTGTATAAACACACCGATGGTAGACAATCGAGAATCGAAAAAATGTTTTTTTTTGTGTCGTATGTCATTAACGGTTCATCATAACAATACACGCACCGATGCGTTTTGGAAAACCAAACACATCTATTTTGACGCATTCGTTTTTTTCAAAAACAAAATTGAGGGATGACATGGTTACAGATTCGATCCAAATAATGGACCCATCTCTCTCTAATATTTATATATATATTCATAAATTCAACAAATCTAAAATCCCTAAAATGTGAAATCGTAATTTTGCAAAACAATAGAGTGATTTAAACCCTAATGTAAAGTTTTTCAGCCACATCAAATGAAAGAAGCACGACGAAGAGAAGGGTTGAAACATTGAAGGTACTTATGATTTTTTTTTCTAAGTTTACTTAATTTCTAAATAACATAATAAGATCAACAATAATATTTACAAGAAATTTTTCCTATGCAGGGTTTTGTTTCATTCACCATACGTGACAAATTTCGATCTTCAGAATAATCCAATTGCTCCAAATGATTTCTACGTAAGTCTCTACCGACCCAAAGCTCTCCCCTGAAATTTTTAACAAAAGAATGAATTAATGTTTAGATTTTTTGCTTTTAAACATACTTTTGAATTACTTTTTTGAACTTAAAATTGTTGTCATTTTTTCAGTTTAAGGAAAATAATAGTTTGTAAGTTTTTTTTTGAACTTTCAACAGTTCGGTGCACTTGTGTCTATGATCCATCGATGCATTACTTCACAAAATACACATATATCCCACAACTTCAAAAAATATGATCACTCAGTGCACGTATACTTATGACGTGCACTGGTGCACTTGTATTTAAGAAACGAACTGGAATGTAAATTGTTGTAAAAATACATGTATAAATATCCACTACCACATGTAGCAGATATTTTCTATTGCAGGATATTTTTCATAGGATCATTCATGGTGCATTTATCATTTTTATGCACCAACATCTCGATATTTAAAAAAAAATCTTGTTCACAGGTGCACATAGACATGTAACACATCGGTGCGGTTGTGCTTATGACATGCACCGTATTAACTAATTGCGTATAATGCACGTATAAATATATGATACCAAATGTAGTGGATATTCTCTCCCGAGGGGGATTTTGCGGAGATTCTTTCATAATGAGTTTATCGTTGTTGTGCACCAGTGCATTTAGTCTGTTTAAGTGCACTGGTGCTTGTATATTGGCATATACGCACCGCTAAAATTTTTTAATGCTTGGTTTTTGTGGTTCCACTTAAAACTATATATTCATATCAAAATTTCTTTTATTATTCAATGACACCAATTACAAGATTTCATAGTATATATATGCTACTTAAACTCACATTGTTCTTACAGAATGGTTTCCAAACTATATTGGAAGTTAGATTGTAATATAATTCTTGAAAAAAACTTAGGATTGTAGAGGCGTATATTGATTATTGGTTTGACTCAAATACATGGAGAAAAAATTGTAATATCAAATGGCTAATTCTTTAGATTCCAACTCATTCCATCATGTTTAAATTTTGACGGGTTCTCCATTTTCATCCCCAGTAAGTTCAGGTTTTATTTATATTTTAACTATTTATTTGAATTTATGTTACTTATCCATGCGAATATGATTATCAATTTATTCTTTATTGTAGGATATCGATTCAGGTTCGAGTTCAGATGCATAAGTCATTTCATCAGTTTAAAAACTTCATAAGCTCTTATCATGAGAAAGATACCACATGAGGTTCGTAGATGAATCCAATAGGTGATATAGAAAAGGCACACATGAACACTTCCCTATGCTATTTTTTGAAAAAGGAAGCCAAAAAAACTACGTCTCATTCTAAATTGATGAACCCCTCTGCTTATGTCCAGTCAAGTGAAATTTCTAGTGATCCAAAGTATGATTTGAATGTCACACAACCCTTCTCTACTAGAATATCTAAAAATTTGCATGAGTTGAGAGAAAAATTGTCCAAGTACACACCGATGTCTGTCTAATTGTTGTAGGGTAGCGATGATTTCTCCCTTCCCATGAATTTTCAAAGTAAATATTAAACTTCTTACAACCTTGTGCTTTCCTGTCTTCTCTACCAGTGCCTGATGTTAGGATCGATTTATCCTTTTATGGTTATCGTTTTATAATTACGAAGTCTAATGTTGATGTCACAAATCTTGGGTTGTTTATCCTTTCACATGTACTTGTTCATCTAAACAATCGGTAGCACTTATGCCATTTGTGGTCTTATCTATTGTCGATATGATTACTTGAATATTGTTAAATACACACATATCATTTCCATGTATAGTATGTGCATGAATGGTTATGTTTTTAGAAAATTTAACAAGAAGAAATTGTTATATATAGATGGTTTTCCATGCACTCATGGGAATATTGCAGGGTTCATAAATAGTCTTAGGTGCTCTTTATTTTCTGGAAATTGTTCATTTGAGGAACACTTCAATGAGCCGAAGTTCTTTATGAAAATGAAAGCATCAAGATTTGTTGTTGTACATGCAATGCGTAGTTTTTCTCTTGGTGACAAGTTGTTAATAGAATACAACTTTCCTAGACTACCAACTGCTCGTTAGAGATGTCTTGCATTGAAATTACCCTTAGATGTTCACTTAGGGCGTAAGACAAAAAAACATTGATTAATTGTATTTTTCAATTTACAGTGGGATTTGTGTTAATGTATTTCTCAGCTTGAAATTATGTTTTATAAATTGTTAAATTGAATTTGAAATGTGTTGCTCAATTTTAAATTTTTGTATTTAATGTGGAATTGATGTTAATTTATCGCTCAATATGAATGTTTTCTTTATAAATTGTTTGCAGCTAATCATTTTCTATTGGAAAGGATTCTTGTGCTTTTGTAATAATTGTTTTTTATAATAATATATCAAACCAATTTAATTGTTATTACTAACATCATCAATGTAATGTTCAATGCCTTTTAAAACATGGTTCTGATGATGAGTGACTTGCCTACCATCTTTCCTTGCACCCCAGTACAATGTCAAATCGAGAGAAGGTCGAAAGAAGAGCGTAACTTTGAGAGGAAGTATACAAATCATGATTGAATCAACCACCTATTCAATTTCCACTGCATCCATCCTAACCAATTAGGAATTCCTACAATGATAGTAGTTCTTCACATGTAGACAATTTAGGCAATGAATTAGACGTTGGTATGGATGAGTTATTACGAAAAAGGAGTGCCATGGATGCAATGTTTTTTCATACATTATAGGATAATGAGCTAGGGGGTGATGCTCGTATCAATGAAGCCTTCTTCGAAAGCATTAAAACTGAAAATTCCACACCTCTCTTTGAACCTAGCCGATCAAATTCCACACAATTGGGGACAACAATATTACTGCACAACTTGAAAGCAAAGTATGGCATTTCTGACGAGTGTTTCTCAACATTGTAAAGGTAACTGATAATCAACTACATTATATTTTGAGGAATCTTGTTACACAATGATCATTGAAAATGGTATATTCTATGAATGTTAAATGACATTGTACATTTGTATTTCCTACTAACTACATGTTATTCAAATATAAGGTACTTTTGAATGATAATGTCAGGCTTGCCTGGAAGTTGCAAAGAGGCAAAGAATATGTTGAAAATGTTGGGTGTTGAGTACATATCATGTCATGCGTGTCCCAATGATTGTATTCTATGTAGAGGTGAATATGTAGACAAAGAGATATGTCCAAAATGTGATAATGACATGTACACAAAATTTAATAACAAGGCTAAAGCACATGGTCCTCCTCATAAGATATTGAGGCACATGCCTATAATCCCAAGGATTCAAAGGATATTTCATTGCAAAGAATTAGCTATGTTGCAGGGATGGCATGCATCACATTGAATTGAGGAGGGAGTATTGTGAATACTAATAGATTTAATATCTATGGAGCATATAGAGGATACATGGCTTGATCAATTCAATGATGAGGAAGAGAACCTTAGATTGATCATAGTTGTCAATGGCGTAAACCCATATTCCCAACCAAACAACACCTATATTCTTTGGCCTATAGTGGTGATCAATAACAATATCCCCCATGGTTTTCTGTAAAGAATGAACATCTTATGTTGGCTCTTATAGTCCCTAGTAGAAGGCAAGTGAAGAATATGGATGTTTATATACAACCATTGATTGAATAGTTTATGGAATTATGGAAAGAGTTACAGGTATATGATTATCAAGACCCATCCCATCAGAGATGAGTTTTATGTTGTATGGAATATGTGCGTACACCACACATGATTATCCTGGTCAGGAGTTTTCTTAGGTAAATATGTTGTTTGATTTGTTTATATTCAAATCAATAATGTTTTGGCATATTTAATTTATTGCAACTATCTTGATCTACAACACTAACCGTGTGCTCTATATACCATAACATAGTAGGTCTTGTAACAAAACGTTATCATGGTGTAAATGTTGTGGACATTATATGAAATCTAGGTGGTCCAAATACCTATGAAAGCTAGTGTATGACTTCTCTAGGGTATTCCTCCTAGAAACCCACCCTTATAGAAGAGAAACATCTACTTTCAATGGTAAACAAGAGAGGACCCAAACACCTAAAATAATGACATCGAATGACTAGCTTAGGGAATATGACAGAGAGAAGGAGAAGAAAATTGCAGATATGTTCGATTCAAACGGGGAATATATGTTAGATGATCATGAATTCTTCGACACCTTTGATGAGAAAATGTCATAAGGGGTGAACAAGAAATCGATATTTTATGAGCTCCCATATTGGGATCATCTTCAGATTGCCCACTTATTAGATCCTAGACATATATTTAAAAATGTTTCTTGTTCTTTGTGGCATCACATATCATCCAAAAAAAGTGACAAGTTGAAATTCAGGAAATATCTTATTTCTTCAAATACTAAAAAGAATCATTGGACAAGAAAAGAAAATAGAGGAGAGGATTTCCACTCATTTTCATTTTAAAAAGGCGGTGTCACATGGATTTTGAAGAAATAATATCTTAATTTGGAAAATGAAGTTATATTGGGCATGAAGGCGCCTACTTGTTATGGGTCTTATCTACGATGCTGCTTCGCTATAGATGAAAATTTGATAGGTTTGAAATCACATGACCATCTCAACCTTCTAAGTGTACACATAATGTCCAAAAGTTGTTTTTATTATTATTTTATATCTTTTACCACATATGTTAAAATGAAATTAATTTTTTGTGTTTACTTTGTAGTGTCATTATCCATTGTTTGTGCATGGGTGTGTGAACCAAAACTTTCCCGATGACCTACTTCGTGCCATATCTAGACTATCTGCATTTGTACAATGGATTACATCAAAGGATATTTACGTTGCTAGCATTCCCTGGTGGTGTCAAGAGATAGTAGAGATTGTTTGTATGTTTGAGAATAAACTATTGTTAAATTTCATGGACTTGCAGATTCATCTTCTAATGCACCTAGTCGATGAAGTTGAATTAGTTGGGGTGGTCTCATGTTGCTGGATGTTCTTTTTGGAGAGGTACATGAAAAAATTCAAGGGATTTGTTTGACAAAGGGAAAAATATGATGGGTATAGGGCATAGGGGTACATAGTATATGAGTCATTCTATTATGCCAGTGAGTACACCAATCAAATCAATGACACAATAGGTGCAATGATTTGGGATGATGACACGATGAGGACAAAAGGGAAGGGGAGTTACTGAAAACAAAAGGAAAAAGACACTTGATAAGGAGTAAGTCACTTATATTTCGATCTTCACATTTCCACATAGTAAATATTCACAACAAACTTCAAAATCTATATTTCATCCCGTACGTACAAACTGTGGTTTTGTTTCCATGAATGTAACAAATTCAGAAATTTATGCAATCAATAAATTCATTTTTTACAACGCAAAGGCAACACAGTCGTGGGTCGCATTGTATGAAGAGAAGAGGAGGAAATGGGACATTGACATAAAATAATTCAAGTGGTTGCATGGTAGAAGCATGCCTTTTCTAGACCATTTAAAAGAAAATATGCCAATGACCTGTCCCAATAATTGGGCTGCAGACCAAGTCAGAGAGAAATATGGTGCATCCAGTTGTTACCTGCCTAAAGAGGAGGATGTGATAAACATTGGCATCAGGTGCAACAACTTGGTAATAAAATATTTATGTACATTTATAACATTATAATGTAAATTTTAATTGTAACATATATATTTAATAAATTACCTATTGGGTTATTAGACATATGACACCATCATTTGTTAACTTTTCGTACAGGTGCATTCGTTCCCATCTATCTGGTCTTATGGACATCATTTTCACATCGAGGATGCTTATGATGGGTGTGTTACACAAGAATATGGAGTGGAAGTCGAGTTCGACCAATCTAGTTGTGCTAGCCACCGTGATCGAAACCTGATAGGAGAAATGTTGGGTTATGTGGGAAAGATACACGAGATCATTTAAGTGGACTTCTCATGTTTCTAATGTGTTATTTTTAGGTGTAGGTGGTGGGACACATTCGACAGGAATAACGCAAAGGAAGACTGTGATAGTGGGTTGATATGTATCAACTCTAAAAAGACATGGGATGAAAGTAAGGAGCCTTATGTTTCCTCAAAACATTGCAAGTAAGTGTTATTTTACCCAAATGTGTTGGATTGATATAGGTGGTTTAGATTAAGACACGACCCTAGATATAAACATGTTTTTGAGAACAACAATGTTAGCATTCCAATCGAGGAAGATAATGAGGGTGATGGAAATGGAGAGTGATATGTACATGTTTTATTTCATCATTTACATATTGAGATATCATTTTGTTATTGTTATCTTTGATTTCCTAATTATATTGTTTATTTTTCTTGTTATGATGGAGGAAATAGAAATTTGATTATTGGATGCAATGACGTTTATACAATTTCAGTTGGCTAACAACCAATATGATGCGAAATATGGTTTATGTCTTTGAAGTAATTTATGATTGTATGGAATGATTATATGTCATTGTCCAAATTACTCGAATTATGTTTTGTGTATACATATAAATACACCATGAAAACAACTTACATGATTCAATTTTAATTTATTTTTGTGAAAGTAAATGCTAAAATATTCTTTCGAACTGGAAGGCGTTATCTAATTTCTATATTAATATTGCAATAATGCTGGTTTTTATGATGTTTTTGTTAAGAATAATGTTAATAATTATATTTGCATTAATCTTTGGCATTTATGTTAGACTAATGTAATGATTTTTTATTATATGATTGGATTAATTTAAATGAATTCATGACCTTGATAACAATGACTTAATTTATGTCCTTGATAACAATCTAATTTACAATAAAATTTAAGGTGCTCTACAATGACTTAATTTATGGTGTTGGAAACAATGCAATTTACAAGAAAATTTAAGGCGGTCTCTAATTTCTCCGTCAATATTTGAATGTTTGTATTTCATGATGTTTTGTTATAAATTATAATGCTAAGAATTATAATTGCATTAATTTATGACACTTTTGTTATAATGTTTGCAATTTTTTTCAATGGCAAAAAGAGAGAAAAAATGACTTTTAAGGATGAAGGTGTAGGTATGGAATCTTCTTTAGGAGAAAAAAATGGCTTTAAGTAAACATGTTATATTAATTAAGTTGGATTGAACTTTTGCATCTCTATATTTCTAGGAGGCTAAACTCCATTTTAGATTTGGTTGAGACAATAAGGATTTACATGAAACAATTAACAAATTAGATGTATGCTTAATATTTATTCACCTTATTTTGTTGTTTGTAAACATGTACGTAGTTTTGATTTGTAAATTAAAGCCATGGTTGTATATTTCACTAAAAATATTTGATATATGTCTCGATATATAATAATTGATTTATATTTGATTAATTAATGTAAATTTATAATAATAAAATCCTATGTTAATCTAATAATTTATATAACTAATATGAATCTATACTATTTTATAAATTAGATATATTCATTGACAAACTCAAATTACATGAATAATTGATATCTTAAATTTTCCATAGTTTTGAAATTGTTATTCAATTCAAAAATATTTTAATGTTATTAAATCAAATTTGCAAAAAATAATATTAGCAAAGTAATACAACAATCCTTTAAAAATAATAACATTGTTATATCAATAATTAATTGCAAATTTTTGAACACTATCTAGCTTTAAACCTCATTTTTAAAGGGTATAAAATGTGTTCCTTGATTGTGAACTAAATTTATACTATATAATGAAGATCAACATGATTAATAATAATTAGTAAGTTTGGAGAAAGAAACTTTTGGGTTTACAATTGAGAGAAAATGTTGTTCTTTTAATTAAGTACGTGTCTTTCTTCTGATTAGAGCTTTGATATTTGTGATTAAAGTGAGTTATTGTCAAAAAAATTAAAATGTTCAATGATAAATTGATAGGTCATATTGATGTTCATATTTACATTTTTTTGTCATGTTCATATTCATATATTATAATAATATTACATGGTAATACTTGACCTTTTGTTATGATGTTTGTCAATTAGAGTTATAAATTAAATAAGATTCATTTATGCTTATGATTTGAATATATAATTAAGTTATACACAACATTATACGATGAAGAGTTAATTTCATTATTAAAAATCATGTTATATATTATTTCTTAATATTCAACATATTGTTGCAACAAAATAAATATAGTATTATATATGTATAATATTATGAAAATTTTACTACATTATTAAGAAAATTACAATAAATAATAATATCCATAGAAATTAGTTAAGAGCAATATGAACACCAAATATATATAAATATGTATATGATATGATGACAAATTATATAACAATAATAAATCATAGAGTTTCCATAAATTCATCTATAATTTACAATGCAATTTGTGATGTTTTTGTCGATTAAATAAAAACTTGGTGATTTAAAGACCCACATGATTTTGAATAGTAAAAATTTCTTTTAGTACATATGCATACAATCATCATAATTTTCAACACCTAAGAAACATAAACATCGTGATCATGCCATCACAAACATAAACGTAAACATCATTATGCTAACATAAACATAACTATAAGTTTTAACAAAAACGTAAATGCATCATCATCATTTTCACGACATAAACATAAACATACCATTATTATCATTGTCATTATATAAGAAACATAAAAATAAACACCATCATATATACCACCATACCATAATTAACATAAAACCGAAAATAATCATGAACATACCATCATAAGCATTACGTCACATATTCATGTAACATATACAACTAACAGATTTAAACATCATCTAACACACATAACTAATAATACACGTAAGCATAATTAACGTTCCATAATCATCATTTTCACCACATAAAAAAATAAACATCAACATAAATATCGACATCAACATAAACATGAAAAATGTTGTATATATATATATATATATATATATATATATAACATCAAAGTCATGATACAATATGTCAAATATAATAATATATCTACGATGCAATAACTACTATGACATATATACTCCACCTTTGCCAGTAGAGGCATTATCTCTCCTACCAGATCTAGATGCATAATCACCTCCACCAATAGAGCCAGAGGCAATATCAACACCTTTTCCAGCATATCCATAAGCATCAATACCCATACCAAAAATAAAAAGAGGTCTTCGAGAAGGAAGGATAAGTCCATCAAGACAAAGTGTATGACCCTCTCTGAGAATATCTAAAATAGAAATGGGTGAAGTAGGAGTTGGTGGATAGTCTAGCCAATGATTAAGACTGAAGGGTCGGTCGTGCACGAGTAGAGGAGATGATGACGTAGGATCGGATGGAAGGTCGAGTAGAAGTAGAGGACTAGATTATGATGAATGTGGAGGAGGAGTTGGATTAGATGTTGAACGTGGAGGAGGAGGAGGTGGGTGAGATGTCGAAGGTGGAGGGGGAGGAGGACATGAAAAGGAGGCATCTAACAAAAATCATGCGCCAATAACATGTTTCATCAATAACCTCATACGATGAGTAATAATCCTCCATATCTTTGAAACATTAGGGTCCTCATGAATGTCATGCGAACGCACATGTTATACACCTACATTTTGCAACAATTTGTCTAACATGTATGCCACATCCTGAATATACCTATCCTATGGCCTATGTGGACGATCACCAGGATGTCTACCAACCACCTGATGTGGGCCTTCTTGATCCTGCTCCTCCATATCCTCATCATCATGCGCGGGAGGATGCAACCCAACTTCTGCATCAAATATGCCAACATTTGCAAAATATGTAGTACAAAATAATAATTAGATAATTTCATTAAAAAAATTAATATTTATATAATGTTTCATTTGCATTAAGTATAAAGAGAATAAAATGCAACTATAGTAAGTTAAACATGACATTAATATTATCTCTCTCATCAGGGGGAACATTCGGTGTGAAGAATATCTTCGTGCACCCTCTTCAGTCCATGTCGACATATGGATAGGACACTATGTCAAGTGCATGGTCGTCCTCACTAGCCAAAATATCCAACTCGGCTTGATGTTCTTCATAATCAATAATGGCCCCTTTGAAAGTCTCGTCATTTGTCAAGCATTCTATAATCCACTGATCATCATCGAACACTCGTAGATTGGTTATCATGTCTAGAACTAAAGGCCTAAAAAGCAATTCAACAGAGCACCGATTATTAGAAGGCACAAGCCTTGCAGCTGAGGTGGCTAACAAGTCAGTTACGACATTCTTAAGTCTCGGAATCGATACAATGTTAAATGCATCAAAACTTTTAAGTAAATCCCATACTTCACTTTGATAAGCTTTTAAGTGAGGAGAAATGCAATGTATTTGATTTCGGATTTGCTTTACAATTATTTTAGAGTCCCCAAACACCTTCAGATTTTTTACCTTAAATTCAATTTCTTTCCTTATTCCCTGAACTAATGCTTCATATTCAGCTGTGTTATTTGTACATTCAAACTCTAACCTACATGTAAGAAAATGTTTATTTTTCCTAGGGTCAATTAGGACACAGCCGGCTCCCGACCTCTCTAAAGTTTTAGAGCCATCAAAGAAAAGTGTCCAAAAACCACTGACTACTGTGCAAGAATTAACATCTACTTCTACAACTAAGTCTACTATTTTACAATCAATTTCATCAGCTTGTGAAAACCGAAGGAGATTAAGTTGAGCGTCTAATGTATTGCTGGCCTCTTCCGCTTGATAGTTTCCTGGTTCAAGCTCAACAAAGTAGTTTCCCAAAACATGATCCATTGGTTCATTTTTACCCTCGAACTAAGTAACATTGTGTTTCATGTGAGGCTCCCTCAAAAATTTAATTTGATTTGGGATTCCTTTATATGGTAGCCACATATGTGACCAGTTCGAGGCAAAATATCCATTCAGCTTCGCCGACCAATCCCTGCTTGAAACAAGCCCATAAGCTTCTGGTATGTCAGCCACCACAATATCAATGAATTGGCACACCTTATCATTCGAAGATAGATGAATGAGGACATCCTCCATTTCCCCAATTACCTTCATGCTTGTTATATTCAACTGAATGACCCTCCAGGTGGATGGTTTAGGCTGCCCATTTATTCTATTGCAGACCGACAACGGCATGACATTGACTGAGGCCCCCGAGTCCACTAGGCAGTTATGCACGTTGTGGTTGAAAATTTCAAAGGTAAGGAGAAAAGGTGGGTTCTTGTTTTTAGGCTTACCTCCTATACTTGCCTCACCAATTTCTTCTTCTTGGGGCTGATTTCTAGTAGGTAGCCTCTCCTCTGATACCTCAAGTGCTTTCAATAGCTTTTCTTTCTGCTGCGGCAGATTGCACATTTCAAATAACGAGATGTTCACCGTTACTTTTTTGATATCCTCCACAATGTCATAGTCCATCTGATGTTCCGTGAGCTTCGATTTATCATTTTTTATTTTTTCTTCATTGGGTTTAGTAAACATGTTGGTCTGTCTAGGATTTTGACTGGTGATGGAAAATTCCATAATTTTATTAGTTGAGGAATTGTTCTGAAATTTCTTAACATTATTTTGAAGTCTTTTGATCTTCGGGAGCATAAGACTGTTTTCCTTAAGCAACCCCTAGCTTCTCATTGCTACATTTGTTTCCAGGATGCTCTCGTTTCGCAGATCCTTTTCCTTAGTGACATCAAACAAAGAAACACAGTCCCATAAAAACATGGTATCATCCTCCTGATTTTTCGTTGATGTATTGTTGTCTTTCGCTTCTTCATCTTTATCTTCTGTTAATTTAGAATCCAACAGCTGATTAATAACCAATGTCATCGAATTTATCCATTGAGGACAATTATTTTCAGAATCGGGTTGTTGGTGGAAAGTGCAAAAGTTATCCATTCCTACCTCTATTAAGTTCATAGATGTAGGGCTGTGCAGAGGGAGTTGGGATTGACTGTTGTCCTCTCTTTTCTTGTAATAACGTTTATAGAAATTATGGGTTTCCTTGTCCTTTTCTAAGTCTATGATTCTGTTAGAGAGCTTCTGCATCATTTTTTCCATTCCCTCGAAATCTGATAATTGCTCCTCCTTAGGCTTAGTAAATAACAAAGCTTTCCCCCCAACATTTTTTTCTCTTGACTATTCAGGATAATCCTCAATGTTTTCTTTTTCGGCCTCTACCTTCTCTGCTTCTTCATAAGTCTCTTCTAGCATAGGTTTGGCCTTCATTTTGGCAAACATGGCCAACTCAGGTCCTAGAGCTGAGGTATAATATTCAATTAGGACCTTGTCTGAGGGTTTGTCAGTTTCAGAAAAATTCTTAAGATAGGCCGCGAATCTTTGGGTAAAGCTATGCACCTTCTCTTTTCTTTCCTTATTTAAAGCGCACAGTCCTTTCATGAGTGCTACATGCGTCTTTTGGGTTGCATACTTCTAAAAATCCATTCAAAGGTATCCCATTTTGGGATAGAGTTTGCAGGAAAACCAAAATACCATGATGCTGCAGGGCCTTTAAGAGTTTGTGGAAAAATTCTACAAACGACATCCTCATGCTCCCTAGCCCTTAATCCTTCTACTTCCAAATAAAAAATTTGTAAATGGTCATCAACTAGCATATTCTCATTTGGACATTTGGATCAAACTTAGGCAGCATCTTCTTAAAGGATTGAGGCAAGTCGTGCAATGGAGGTGTTAATTTCAACGGTGACCTAGCTTTCCAAGCAGGTGGTGGATTAGGTGGTTGATTTGTGCTTACGCCTACCATAATTCTGGGTGGAGAGTGAGGGGGTGAATGAACAGGAGTATGGACCGGTGAACAGTAAGGTGTATCTGGGCCCACTTGATTTAAAGGCTGAACCACCTCCTGTAAGGCTGTTTCTACAAGTTCTTCCAAATCTCCAACCAACACTGAGTCTTCCAGTATGGGACGGTCTCTCCTTATATATTCTCTTCTGGGAAAATCAGGGATAATTGGTAATCCTCCAATCTTCTTCACATATTCCATGGTGTGTCTTCTCAGATCATTTATCACTTGGTTGTCCACAGAAAATAGATGTTCCCTATTCTCTTGAGTATTTGGATTAGGACAGAAACTGCTTTCAAAATTATCACTGGTGGAGTTATTTCGAGAAAACGGGTTTCCTCAGCCAGCCATGCACTAGCGGCCCTCCTTCTAGCGCCAGAAACTGTTGAGTCCTGGAAATTCGCAGGCAACAATAGCAAGGGATTCTCCCCAGTCAACATTCCCAACTAGTCCATGACTATTTGGTGTAGAGAATTCGTCCAGTTTGCG
Organism: Pseudotsuga menziesii; assembly: GCA_001517045.1. Taxonomy (NCBI): domain Eukaryota; kingdom Viridiplantae; phylum Streptophyta; class Pinopsida; order Pinales; family Pinaceae; genus Pseudotsuga; species Pseudotsuga menziesii. The sequence goes on along the minus strand of LPNX010555823.1, from coordinate 1,251,140 downwards.
GTCCGGCTACCGTAGGTCAAGTAACAAAAATAAAAAGGTTTTACCGGTTGCGGCCCGGTCCACTGTTTATATTTTTGGTATTTTTGACTCTAAATATGATATGCAAGTGCCTATCTAAAATGAATATTGATTGAGAATACAAGGAGTGTTCACAATGTGATGCGTAGGTTCTTACCTCTCGTCTTAGGCTCTCATGCATCTAAGTCACACACAACAAGAAATTAAATCTAGCTACCTACCTATCCCCGAGGAGCAAGATTGTCACTTATTAATGAGTAATGTATCTTTGTGCATGCATTATAAAGAGAAATAATAGATCGCTGATATTTCTTCCAAAACACATGAACAAGTAAAGATATTTAAACAACCAGATAACCAATTGCTTATGAACAACATTCATTACTCATGGTGGTAATTTTCATAAAATAAACCAGAAATCATTCAGACAAGAACATAGGTCCTAAGAGTTAGAACGATCTCACAGTTAATGGACACAAAGCTGAAAATGAAATAGTTCCTCTTCAACAAATCTATAGCATAGAATTTGAACATTCCACCAATATTTCTCCAACAGGCAAACTGTAATTATCTATTGCAAAAGGAAATAGTTCTTCTTACAATATGTCTTCACTAATCTAACTGGGAAAAAGTCCCTTTCTTATCTAGATCTTCTATATTTATACAAAAGAATCAAACTGTTGGGCTGCAAATGAATGACTCTTGAGATCCCCAAAACCGTTTAGTGTTCCTAATTTTGTTCTCTTATGAGTGCTCATGATCTGCATAATGCGTTACATTTAGGGTTAAGATTTAAGAGTACTTCATAGAACGGGACCAACTTTGTAACCGACGGGCCCTTCCCAAGACTGAACTTCTATCATCACTGGTTCTGCCTTGTCTTTATTTGTCCTTTCTTAGTTCACGTTGATTTCAGAAAAACTCTGTTTGTCACTCTTCGGTCAACTCTCATCAGCTTTATCCTTCAGTTATGTCTCCTTGCCGCAATAATCTGAGAGATCTTTTGAGTCCGTTTGCAAAATTTAACAATTAATTAGGAATGCATCTTTTCAGCCACACTAACAATAAAACTGATCAACAAAATGAGGTCCTGTACTACGCTTTTGTTGCACAACCTTTAACTCGAAACAAAAAACCACTGCCGCCCAAAGAAAGTTAAAAATTCACAAAAATGTGGGAAAAACCTTATCGACAGCTTGAATCATTAAACATCAGGAAGATAGTTTAAGGAACATCCACAACGGAGGGATTCAAATGGACACTAAGTTCCGCAAAATTACTAAGCCTATCGGCATCCGAAAGACTAAGCACTAAAGCATCGGGCGGGGACTCCTCGTCGGCAACCGGGGAGACATAGCGTCGGGAGGTTAGCGCAGTACACAGCCATAATGGTAGAAGATGAAAAGACTACGGACTCTGCGGTGAATAAAAACATATCGGCAAAACCAAACAAAACATCAGTGGGTGGAGCGACTGCAAAACGGATACTTAGTTTACTCGAGAGCCACAATGGCGGAAGGAAATCAGACTGCCACCCTCGATCAAAGTCATAAAACTTACCGACAATGCAAAACAAGTCAAAACATGACATCGGAGAAGTCTAAACGATCTGGCAGAACACTCATCATCCAGCTTCCGCAATGGAGGCTCCATAAGGAAGGATGGCTTCGAAGCGTTGTTTGAATGGCCTCCGAAAAATTAAAAAATTAAACGTTAAGTTCGAACAGATCCTCGGCCAGGGAGCGACGAAAAACTTGTTTTACCTCCAGAACAGCGGCGAAAACAATGAAAAATATTTCCGATATCGAAGAAAGAGATCACCAATCAAATGGGCAAAATCAAACAGTTTCAGACATAAGCAATTTTCCGAAAAGCACGAGAACAATTGTCCTCAAAACAATTCAACTTGCAGTAGTGAGAAAACAAACAGAATTCATGAATCCAAACAAAATTAGGCAATATAAAATAAAAGGAGGGTCCAAAATTTCAAAAATTTGGGAAAACAGTTGCAGCTGCAACAGGACTGCAAGAAAGGGATACCACATTATCGATCCTATGCTTGTTCTCCTTCATTTCTACGACTGCAACATTCTGCATTGCATATACGTCATAAAACAACATTTTCAAAAAATTAATGGTCACATGGCCCAAGTTCTTGGCTATAGTATTCAATTTTTTCGTTCCCAAGTCGACTTCTTCACTTTCCACTTGAGTCCTTATTGGTGGAATTGGAATTGGTACATCACTTGGTCGCTCTTCTGACGTGCCTGATAAGTCTCGCGACTCTGTCACTTGTGGTGTGTAATCAACTGTGACTTGTATTTATTTTACAAATTTACAGAGCACTGTTAGTAGATTTGTGATATTTCCTGTGAGCTTTGTCTATCGCTCATCTATTTTCTTCAAGATCTGTTGTGCAACTTTTTCCATTTCTTTGGTCAAAAGGGTAAAATATTCACCATCAAGGATGACAATATATTTTGTTTGATCAACCTTTATTTTCTTTCTCCTTGTCTCATCCTGCTCTCCCTCATCATGTTTCCTCTTCTCTCCTACCCATGGGCTATCGGGGTTGTACTTGAACTATTCTGGGGAGGGTTGGGATATTATGTTTATGGCGGTGGGTACCCTCCCTGTTCTTCATCTTTCTGTGTTTGCGGGTCATTCGGTTGCAACAATGATTTGGAAGTTAGTATGTCATATGCGATAAGAACCCACCATTCTTCTATCCAATCTTGGGTAATGGCCTCCAATTATTCTTCAACCAACAAAAACTAGGTCACCAACATTGGTGTTGAGGATATTGCTGTAGCTGCAACAAGATGTAATGTGACCCAGTGAAAAATTTAATGATATTTCAAAACCATCAAATGGTTTCGTTTGTAATTATTTCTTGCTTATTCACCTGATAGCGCCGGGCCTCTTCGTGCATAAAAATTGCACATTATTGTCTCTTTGTTGGTCGTTTTTATCTTTGTTGAACTAGAGATTCTGGTATCGAGCTCCTTGACAGCGCAATGGTATGTCTACCACTTGGTATTTTGTTGGTTCTGACCATCCAAAAAATGAAATCAAAATGAGTAACCAGGAGTAGTGGAATGTAATACCTTTTCATGTAACTATTATGCATATGCCAATAACTCATTCAATAGATAATGTGACCAATTAATTTGAACTCCCTCCACAAATTTCAGCCAATGCAATTTCCCCAGCAGTACATTGGTAGCCAATATATTCACAGTGAACCAAAAAGTATGGGCATTGATGGAGTTGACTAAGAACCCTCTAGTATCCCTAGACAAATCATACTTGTCCTTCATCTTGGTCACCGGCATAGTGTCTTGGTATTTCTTGAAATACGATGCCGATTCTATGCCTGCAAGTGGTAATCCTGTAACTACTGCTATGAGTTCAACATCCACAGAAACTTTCTTGTTGATCCATAGGAATCCACCATGAAATGATACCAATAATTGCTTGACACATGCATTCACTTCCACGCTTTGACCATAATGTGGCATAAAGAGTATGTTGAAAGAAGTTGGTATTGATGTCAAAACGGGTTCAGTAATGACAAAGGAATAAGTGATGGCAGGGAAAGCGATGGCATATGTGATAAGGATGGAAATACACATGAGAGGGTTCATCAAGGGGATAAAGTCTGATCAAACTAAATTGATTGATCGATCAACTTATTTAGCAGAGGTTGGACGACTCATATTATATCAAGAAAATAGATTAACGACAGGAAAAGGTTCCGTAAAGTAAATATGTGAGGGAATTAACATTCCAGAGCGCCAAAGTGAAGTTTCGTGTTTTATAATTGATCAATAGACAAGGAGTATTCCGCAAAGCGATCGACGGTTCACAGGATTTGCGGCAGATGAATTGCAGAAGCAATTTTCGAGAAAATTCAAAATGTATACCTGAAATCCACAATCCACAATTGCGGAAGGAAGAAGTTTTCGATTACGGAAGCAATTTTTGAGAAATTTTGAAATGGATACCCACAATTTGCAGTATGCAATTGTGGAAGGAAGAATTTTCCGATTGCGGAAAGGTCATTGCGAAGTAATTTTTGAGAAAAGTCAAAGTGCACATTCGCAGTCCACAACCCACAATTGTGGAAGAAATAAGTTCCTGTAAATTGCAGAAAGGCCAGTTCGGAAAGCTGAGTGTGAAAAGGGCGTTGCGGAAAGGCCTTTGTAGAAAAGAAACTGTGGAAGGTTGCGACTGATAAATTAAATAGAGAAGTAATTTTGAACTAGTATGTAAAGAGTCACGATGAATATATGTGATTTTTGAATGAAGATATATGTTTGAGGGTATATAAACAATTATTTAAACCTTCAAATAAGTATCTCTATACATTCAATTGGAAGATCAATTGATGTAGTACAGTCAAAGATCAAATTATCCTATAAGGGAGGTTGGGAGGTGCTAGGGTAGGAAACATGTTTGCAAGGGGGTCATAGCCTCCTTCTAGTGGCAGTTGGTAAACAGGGTGTCATAGAATCCTTTCAACAATAGCTGATAAAATAAGGGGTTGTAGACTCCCTCCAGTAGTTGCTGGTAAACAGGGTGTAGTACCATCCTTGTCTGTAGTAGTAGGCTAAAACTATTTGTAAAATATAATTTTGCAGTAATAGGACGTATTGGTGGTTTACCTAATTGGGCTTCCACGATAAATTTGTGTTCTGTGTGATTTTGTTGATCATGTGTGTTAATAAGTAAATTAAAAGTGGTTTTAGTTATTAAAAATTAACAATACTGATTCACCCCCCCCTCTTAGTATTGTTCAATATTCTAACAATTGGTATCAGAGTAGGATTCCTCACTAGAAGGAAGATCCTATTAAAAAGCACCATGGATCAACAAGAAGGGTTAGCCACTAAAAGACCTGCATTATTTACATGCGATAATTATGCATATTGGAGTGTAAGAATGAAGTGTCTTTTAATGCCTCTTGGATACAAAGTATGGAGATATTTTTAAAGAGAATAGAAAGTACCAAACAACCTACCTATAGACAGGGATGAGCTAGACCAACATGCGGCCAATGAAAAATCCCTAAATGCAATTTTGAGTGGGTTAACAAATTATGTATTTGTAAAAGTCATGAAATGCAAGACATCCAAACATGCCTGGGAAAAACTAAAATGTGTCTATGAAGGAGTGCCCAAAGTCAAAGAGTCCAAACTTCAAAAGTACAAAGGACAGTTTGAAAGCCTAAAAATGAAAGAGGAAGAAAATATTGCAAAATATATTCTAAGATTAGATGAAATTGATAATTCTATTAGAGGTATTGGATGAGAAATAAAGGAGAAAGAAGTGGTCGATAAAGTACTAAGGACCCTACCAAGGAAATATGACTCAAAGGTGTCCACTCTAGAAGAACGAGATGGTCTTAAAATTATGACAATAGATGAAGTACATGGGACATTCACTGCCTAGGAGATGAGATGAGAACATAATAAAATGGATCATCAAAAAAAGAAGCAACATTTAAATCCTTATCCAACAACCAATCTGAGAACTTAGATGATGTAGAAGCCCTTCTCATCAAGAAACTTGAGAAAGGTACTGGCAAGTACAAAGTAAATCTACCTTTGAAATGTTTTAACTGTGGAATGATTGGACATTTTTCCAATAAGTTTTTGCACCCAAAACAAGAGGATAGTGATGATGAAGAACCTTGTTGTCATAATAAAGATCAAAAGAGTAATACCATATACAAAAAGAAGTTTAAGAAAAATAAGAAATCCTTTTATTCCAAGGAAGACAATGAAGATGAAGAGGTAAGTGAAGATGTTGAAGTCCTACTCATGGGATTAGAGAGCTAAGTATCTGAAGAAAAAATAGAAGGTGTCGTAGATATCGAAGCATAAATTGGAAATACTCTTGAAGAATTAGGAAAGTATAAAAGTATGTACAAAAAAGCAGAAACTCATATGGCTGAATTTGAAGAGAAAAAAAACTATACAAAAAGAATTATTCCTGACTTAAAAAGGGTCAAGAACAATCTAGAACAACAACTCAAGAAGAGAATACATGAATCTGAAAGGCTTGAAGAAGAGATTATGTGGCTCAGACAGAAATTGGATGAAGAATCTATCAAATAAAAGTTTGAGAAAAGTTCAAATACCTTAGATGTAATCTTAAGAGTCCAAATATCATCAAGTGATAAGACTGGATTGGGATTTGAAAAAGAAAAACCAAGACATTCCTCTTGCACAAACCAAGATGGAAATAAAAGAATCTATGCTGCTACACTCAAGAGCCAAATTAAAAGGGAAGAAAGTAAGAAATGTTCTCCTCTCTTACAAAGAAAATCTATGATACCTAAAACACCAGTGATTAGTATACATCAACAACTCTTTTTAGGAGATTGTTATACCTGTAACAATTTTGGACATATGGCTAGAAAGTTTAAACTAGTGGTTCCTAATGAAAAATACATTACACCATAAAATTCCTTCTATAAGAAAAGTGGTACTAGAAGCAACGCTTAAAGAAGAACATATAACTCTTTCAATCCTCTACATACCTATAGTATAGAATGCTACAAATGTGGTAATCAAGGACACATTGCTAGAAATTGCAAACTAGTGATTCCTAAGGATAACACCTCAAAATATCAAGACAAAGAGGAGAGGAAATCTTGGAAGAAGAAGGATGATATGGAATGTTCATTAGCTCTATGTGCTACAGAAAAACAAAATCTATGGAAATTGGACAGTACTGGATGCTCAAAACACATGACATGAAACCCAAATAAGTTTATAAGCCTAAAAATAAATAAAAAAGGAAAAGTCACTTTTGGAGATAATATATCATCTAAAATAATTGGGAAAGGTACAATAGCTATTAGAGACAAAATGGAAGCTGAAAATATTTTGCTTGTAAAAAACTTAAAACCCAATCTTTTAAGTGTGAGCCAAACATGTGATCAGGGACACATATGTATATTCGATTCTAAGAAATGTGAAATCATAAGAAAAGATTCAGGAAAAATTGTTGGGACTGTTGTAAGAACTCCAAGCAATGTGTATATTCTAGAATATGAAGAACAATGTTATATGAATCAATTTGATGAAATTTTTCTATGGAAAAGAAGGATGGGCCACCTGAACTTTGACAATCTTGTAAAAATTAGTAATAATGGAGTTGTAAGAAATCTGCCAAAGATCATAAAACCAACAAATCATGTTTGTATACATTGTCTTCATGGGAAACAAATGAGAAAAAGATTCAAAATCAAAGAAGATATAACCTCTCATCCATTAGAATTAATTCACACTTATCTTTGTGGACCAACAAGGACTAAAATCCTTCAACATGAATATTACTTTATGTTATTAATCGATGATTATACAAGGATGACTTGGGTGACATTTCTTAAAGAAAAATCAGGCGCCTTTATGAAATTCAAAGCCTTCAAAGCACTTGTTGAGAATCAAGCAAATCGCAAGATTAAATGTCTAAGATAACATAATGGTGGAGAGTTCACCTCAAATGAATTCAATAAGTTTTGTAAAATTCATGGAATCAAGAGGCAGTTTTCAACAACAAAAAATCCTAAGCAAAATGGAGTAGTGGAGAGAAAGAACGAGATAGCCTAGGAAGCAACTAGAACTATGCTTAATGAAGCAAAAATTCCTGATGGCTATTCGACAGAAGTAGTATATACAACTGTCTACATAAAAAACAGAGAACAACTCAAAATCAATAGCGACAATAATCCTTATGAGCTATGGTTTGCAAGATCAAATTCAGTTAAATATTTTAGATTTTTTGGAAGTAAATACTAAATAAAAAGAGAATATGATAAAGTAGGAAAGTTCGACTCTAGAACAGATGAATGCATATTTATTGGATATTCTTCCACAAAATGACATACACATGTTATAATCTAAAAATGCACAAGATCATAGAAAGTGCAAGTGTAACTGTTGATGATAATAAGTCAAGAAGAATCCAAATCCAAGAAAGTGAGGATGTTGAAGAAACTAATGATGAAGAAATAGATGAAAAACAAATAGAAAAAATTTCATTAGATGAGGATGCTCTTGAAGAAGAAGAAGAAAGAGTAGAAAAATAAGACTCTCAGGAAAGCGAAGAAGAAGACTCTCCAAGATTTGATACAAAATCTCCATCTAGGAGAATACAAAAGAACATCCTGAGACACAAATCATAGGTGACAAAGATGCTGGAGTCAGTACAAGAAGTAAACTAATGTTAAATGAACAAGCCTTACTATCATTTTTGGAACCTAAGAACCTCACAAAAGCCAACAAAGATGAAAATTGGATCAAGGCCATGAATGAAGAATTGTATCAAATTGAGAAGAACCAAACTTGGGAACTTGTCCCAAGACATGATGGCAAGAATTTCATTGGGACCAAATGGATATTAAAAAAACAAGTTAGATAAAAATGGTAAAGTAATAAGAAACAAAGCAAGGTTAGTATGTAAAGGATATGCTTAAGTGGAAGGTATTGATTTTGAAGAAACATTTTCACCTGTAGCAAGAATTGAAGCAATTAGAATGTTCTTGGCATTTTCATGTTACAAAAAATTCAAAGTGTATGAAATGGATGTCAAGTTTGCATTTCTAAATGGGAAATAGAAGAGGAATTCTATATCAAACAACCAGAAGGTTTTCTCTTATCAAAGAATAAAGACTATGTTTTCAAACTAAAAAAGGCACTCTATGGTCTCAAGCAATCCCCAAGAACATGGTTTTCAAGGCTAGATAACTACTTGAAGCAACGGGGATATAAAAGATGAGCCATTAATAGTAATCTCTACATAAATATTGAAGATACAAATATGATAATTGTTATTGTTTATGTGGAGGATATCATATTTGGAAGATATATGCAAGTATTAAGTGTAAACTTTGCCTCTGAAATGAAGAAAGAATTTGAAATGACAATGTTAGGTGAATTAACATTTTTCTTGGGATTGCAAGTCTATCAGTATGTCAAAGGGATCTTCATTTCTCAAACCAAGTACATCAAAGATATGCTTAAGAAGTTTAAGATGGAAGAATCCAATCCTATGAATACTCCTATGATAACTGGCTGCAAACTAAGCAAAAATGATGAGTCCTGAAAAGTGGATCATACCATGTATAGATCTATGATAGGCAGTTTTCTATATGTAACAACTACAAGAGTAGATGTAATGCAAGCTATAGGATTGGTTGGTATATTTCAATCAGCTCCCAAAGAAACACATGTGGCTGCAATAAAAATAATTCCTAGATATCTAAAAGAAACTATGAATTATGGTTTATGGTACCGAAAATGTCAAGACTTCACTTTAAAAGCATTCACTGATGCAGATTGGGAAGAAAGTGTTGATGACAAAAAGAGTGCCTGTGGAGCAACATTATTTTTGGAAAATTGTTTGGTATCATGGTTAAGCAAGAAACAAACTTCCATAGCAATATCTACAGTAGAGGCTAAATATATTGTTGCTGCATCATGTTGTATTCAAGTAATTTGGATGAAGTATACATTAGAAGACTTACTTGTGAAGTATGAGCATCCAATAGTTATAAATTGTGACAATACAAGTGCCATAAGCATATTGAAAAATCCTGTCATGAACTCCAAAACAAAGCATACCGATAAAATATCACTTTATAAGAGATCAAGTGTCTCAAAAAGTGGTAAGATTGGAATATAGTAATACTAAAGAACATATTGCTGGTATATTCACTAAGTCACTTCCCAAAGAATCATTTGAGAATCTTAGGCAAAAGTTGGGAGTAATCTCTTTACAGTAAAAAGAGGAAGAGGAAGAAAAAGAAGCATGTCAGGGGGAGATATGTTGACAGGGGGAGCTGTTAGAAGGAAACTTTTGTCATCGTTGTCAAAGGTAGATAATGATTTAATGTTTCCATCAATTCCAAAGGGGGAGAATGTTGAAATAATTTATCATTGATGTCAAAAGGGGTTCAATAATGATAAAGGAATAAGTGATGGCATATGTGATAAGGATGGAAAGACATGTGAGAAGATCCAACAACGGGATCAAGCGATAAAACTAAATTGATTGATTACTCAACTTATTTAGCAGAGGTTGGATGACTCATATTATATCAAGAGAATAAATGAACGGCAGGGAAAGGATTCGTAAAGTAAATATGTGTGGAAAATAACATTTCGGAACGCCAAAGTGAAGTTCTGTGTTTGATAATTGATCAACAGACAAGGAGTATTCCGTAAAGCAATCGACGATTCACATGATTTGCGAAAGATGAATTGGGGAAGAAATTTTGGAGAAAAGTCAAACTACATACCTGCAATTGCAGAAGGAAGAAGTTTTCGATTGCAGACAAGGTCATTGCAAAAAAATAACCGTGGAATCAATTTTTGAGAAAATTCGAAATGCATACCCGCAATCAGGAATCCGCAATTATGGAAAGAAGAATTTTTCGATTGCGGAAAGGTCATTGTGGAAGAAATTTTTGAGAAAAGTCAAAGTGCACATCCGCAATCCGCAACCCATAGTTGGAAAAGAAATAAGTTCTCACAATTTGCGAAAAGGTCGATTCGGAAAGCTGAATGTGGAAAGGTCGCGACTCATAAATTAAACAGAGAAGTAATTTTGAATTAGTCTGTGAATATTCACGATGAAGATATGTGATTGTTGAATGAAGAGATATGTTTGAGGGTATATAAACAATGCTCTAAACCTTCAATTAAGTGTCTCTGTACATTCAATTGGAAGATCAATTGATGTAGTATAGTGAGAGATCAAAGTATCCTATAAGGGAGGTTGGGAGATGCTAGGGAAGGCAATAGGTCTGCAAGGGGGTAATACCCTCAGTCCAGTGGTAGCTGGTAAATAGGGTTTCATAGCATCCTTTCAGCAGCAGCTGATAAAACAAGGGTTTGTATCCTCCCTTCAGTAGTTGCTGGTAAATAAGGTGTAGTACCATCCTTGTCTGTAGTAGAAGGATAAAACTATTTGTAAAATATAATTTTGCAGTAATAGGAAGTATTGGTGGTTTACCCAATTGGCCTTCCACGATAAATTTGTGTTCTGTGTGATTTTTTTGAGCATGTGTGTTAATAAGTAAATTAAAAGTGGTTTTAATTATTAAAAATTAATAATATTGATTCACTCCCCCTCTCAGTATTGTCCAATATTCCAACAGAGTAATGATAGTAAAATTGTATGTTCCATACCTCTTTCCCATTCCATTGGAGCTAGGTGCTTCGGGCCATCGATTGTGGCATGTATAACCATCATGTAATTTTTTAGTTCCATATATTGTTGTTTTCATGTGTCATGATCCACGAAGGTGAATTTCTAAAGGTTTGGCATAATTTTTGTGACACTGTAACTCCTTTTGACACAGTTGGTGTTTGTAGTGGGTAGCGTGCATTCTTCAAAAAATTAATCTTTGGTGCATCAAATCGTCTTGGTGGCACGCATGGTAGCATAGTCGCATGTCATGATTCTTCCTCCTCCTCCTCCTCCTCCTCCTCCTATGGTGGTGGTGGTGGTGGTGATTTTTTATTTCATCTTATTGAATGTTTCCCCGTCATTGTACCAGATGGACCTGGTCGGTCTGGTCATAACTTGCTTGAAGAGATAAATGGGGCATGCTTAGCTTCTTCCGTGACTACATTATATGGTTGAACGTACCTAGCTGTAAATTCCATGATGATTTCATTTGTTACCTCAAATTCAACAGCTGTGATTATGCTGGAAACCAAAATAACCGTGCTTTGTGAAAAACTTACTTTGGCTCTTCCAATTGAAGAAAACAATCTCTTTCTCACATACAACAGTAGAGTGAACTAAAACCTGGGCACGAATGGAGATAACATCTAGCCATTCAATTTGTCAATCCTTCACACACATGGGTAGTCAATGGGAGGTATCTATCCTTTCTGTCACATGGGACGACAATTCGAATGATCATTAGGAAACTTCTATGCATGTCTCCATTTTCTTGTCAAACCATGTGGCAGTTATTTCCATAAAGACGGACATGAACAAAAAGCACACCGCCAAACTATCTTAGGATTTTAAATTAATGATGGACAAATTTAATTTTTGTGACACTATTTTGACTTGCGACAATGCCACCCTTGTTGCGACCTGTATGCTTCTTCAATAGGTTTCCTTCAGTTGTGATAGACTAAGTGTCTTCACCATTATTTTTCTTCTTGCGACCGACAAACAGTCTGTGACATTTTCCCTTCTCTACGACATACTAGCAGTCATTAGAGGAAATTTGAGGTCTAAAATGGGCCTCCTAAGGAAAATAATAAAATAATAGTTATTAATTTTGGAGGAAGAATGAAAAAAACTACTTTTTTTGTTCATATTTTCGACACATCTCCCTGTGTTTTTACTCAAATTATGAGAGAGAGAGCTCATTGGATGTGGAATTTAATTTTACATCCAACGAGTACCCACACTGCATACTTTTGATGGACCCCGCTACCCCAAAAACAAGAAATACCTGAAAAAATGTGATGATGACATCATCATCACATTTTTTAGGTATTTCTTCTTTTCGAGGTAGAGGGGTTTGTCAAAAGTATGCAATGTGGGTACTCATTGGATTTTCAATTAAATTACTCATCCAACGAGCTCTCCTACTTGAAATTTGAGTAAAAACACAGGGAGATATGTCGAAAATACAAACAAAAAAAGTAGTTTTCTTTTATGACAAATATGTCAATTCAACCATTATGGTTGACTCATTTTATTGAAATTATATTGGTTCTTGAATTCCAACTCACAAAATTTATTGTTGGCTCATTTTCTTATAAGGCCCATTTTAGACTGCAAATTTCCTCTAATGCTTCGACAGGTGTTTCTTTTTCTTTGCGACGACTCATTTGCTGCATTTACAACAAAAAAAATTTAAAGGGTTTTTCCTTTTCCTTTTTCTTTCTTTTCTCTTTTTTTTTTTTCATTTGACTGAGTCGTGGCTATCCTGATAAGGCTTTATTCAAATTCCATTTACCAGTCCTTTGACAGGTGTTGCATCCAACTTTTGCAATTGCATTGTGCCTCTAGTAGTGATATGAATTACAACATATGGTCCTAACCAGTGTGTTTTTAGTTTACCTAGATGCTTGAGGAATTTGATATCATATAGAAGAATGATTCTTCCAACTTAAAATTGTTTGTTCTTAATGTGGCGATCATGCCATACTTTTTGTCGTTCTTTCTCAACGTTTTGATGATAACCTGCGAAAAAATGTTCTTCTTCCAATTGCATTAGCTGCAACAGTATTTCCTCGATGACACTAAAATTTGTCATGTCCATGATCGCAACAATCCTTAGGATGGGTACAATATATTCCATTGGAATCATAGCTTCTTGTCCATATACCAACCCAATTGAGTTCGACCTGTCAACTTCATACAGGTCATGCGATATGCCCACGGTACTGCGGAAATTTTATGACCCTAGTTGTCTTTTTTGGACATTGCAAATATTTGTGAATGCATTTTCCATAATTTTGTTAAATGCTTCGACAACAGCATTAACTTGAGGGTGATATGGCATTGTATTTCTATGCTGGATATGGAATTCCTTCGCCAATTCCTAAATTAACTGGTTAACAAAGTGTGTACCTTGGTCTCTTATCAAACTTTTTGGGCAGCCAAATCTCATCATGACAATTTTAAACCAAAAATTTGTAGCAGTCACAGTAGTACAATATTTTACTAGCGCTGCTTCCTCTTGTCTGGTTAGGCAGTCGGTTGCAGTAGTTATATACCTTGCACCTATGCACTTCCCTATTGGACTAATAATGCCCACAAAATCAATGGCCCATCTATCAAATTCCTGTAGAGTTACTTGAGTTACTAATGGCATTTCATCTCATTGCGATAGATTTCTAGTTCTCTAACAAACATCACAGCTGCGATAGTATTCTCGCATCCATATGCATGGTGGGCCACCATAATCCTACTTGTAATATCTTTCGCACTGTATATTTTCTAGAATAATGGCCTCTTGCGACACCATCATGTGCTTCATTCAGTATCATTGGTCGCTCATGTTACAAGACTCAGAGACAAAGAATCTCATTAGGGCCCATATTATATAATTGTAGCAACTCTTAACTGAAAGTACAACCAACTGTTTCTTCTGTAGTGGTAAATTCAACTGGCGCATAACCCGTATTCAAAATTATATGATGTCTCTGTACTGATAATCAAACATGGGTATCACAAATAGTTGGGCATCAGGGAGACTATCGTCGAGGTTACCAGGTTCTTTACCGCTTTTGATCCTTGACAAATGGCCTGGTCGTGAATTTAGTTTACTGATTTTAACAATAAATTCAAAATCAAATTCATGAAACATGAGAATACACTGACAAATCTCCCCCCCCACCAACACTGGCTTATTCACTGGGTGCATCTTGAATGATCTGTGTACATCTTAAAGTGTCCACCCAGAAAATAATGTCTAAATTTCTGCAGATCATATATCATAGCTAATCCTTCTCTCTCTGTCGTGGTGTAATCCTTCTCTGTGGTTGATAATTTCCTGCTAGTGAAGGAAATAGGATGATAAATCGATCCTTTTCTAGGTTGCATCAGTACTACTCTAAGCACAATAGGAGACGCATTGACATGTACATGGAATTCTTTTTTCCAGTCTGGAAATACAAGTATGGGTGTTGTAACCATCTTGTTATTCAGTGTGTCTAAAATTTCTTAGCAAGTTTTTGCCCACTAGAACTTGACGTCTTTCTTCAGTAACTTTTCCATCGGAGTAGTGACCTTCGCATATCCTTTGATAAAAATTTTTGTAGTATCCTATATGTCTCAATGTTTCACACAATTGCTTAACTATGGTCATTGGTGGTAGGTCGATAATGATCGCAATTTGTCCAGGTCAACCAATATTTCGTCATGACAAATGACATGGTCCAACGGAATTCCAAATGGGGAACAAAAGATACATTTTTTCAAGTTCAATAAAATATGATACCAAGGACAATGTTCTAGCATTATCCTCAAGATCTCAATATGATCCTTAATGAGCCCAAACATTGTCCAATCATCGAAGTTAACCTCAAGAAATTTATGAATAAAGTGTTTGAAGAAACTACTACTATTATGGAAAAAATAGCGGGAGCATTCTTAAGTCCAAAAGGCATTATCGTGTATTGGTAGCACCCCCACTCCATAGAAAAGGTTGTCTTGTGTCGGTCACGTGTCGGCCTTCATTTACAATTCTAATTTGCTGGTAGCCCGAGAAACCATAAGTTAATGGATAAATCTCTTGACTCCCGATACTTTCCAATACCTCGTCTATAAATGGAGTCGGAAATGTGTCATGCAAATAGGTTTTGTTCAATTTTCTCAGGTCGATGCAAATTATTACTTCACCGGTAGCCTTTTTGTCCTACACCACTATTGGAATGATCCACTCTGATTCTTCTACCGGTTCTATGATACTTGCTTCCAGCATTCGGTCTAGATCTATCTTGAATTTATCTTTATACCACGGATTCAATTGGTATGGTCATTGCTTGACCAGTTTTTCATCGGGCCTCAAAGGTATCTTCATTTCGCTAAGGTCTCCGACAATCCCTTTCATCTCTTAGAATTTTGTAGGGAACAATTCTTAAAATTCATGTAGTAGATCTATGATCTTCCCTATAGTCTCGTCATTTGAATAATCTCCAATATTGGAAAATTTTGGATTCTCTACTGAGCCAATATTTACTTTCTTGATTTTCAATGGATTCATAAATTAGTCGCTCGAAATACCAAGTCCTTCCACTGTGTGTTTACCTTTAGACTCTATAATGTTTATGTCAAGTGGGTCATTGTCATCAGGTTATCCCGTCACATTGCAACATTCCATAAAGTGGTAGATTGTCATGCTGCACTAATTGAAATTTGTCATTGCGATCGATATATATTCAAATGTCTTCATTTCGATCACTTGCAATGCACCATCAACCAAAGGATGGTTAGCTAAGAAATAAAATGTATGTTTGAACCTAGTAGCTAACTCCTCCCATTCAATAGTTCCTTGTCACAGCTCAACTGATGTATACCAATTATGTGGTATCATTTCACTCATGTTCCCAGATGCAGTGATGAAGAATATCATCAGGGACCATCTTATATAACTGTCCAATGATTAACAGGAAGTATGCAACTCAGAAAACCAATTGTTTCTTCTGTGCAGTGGTAAATTCAGCTAGCACATAACCCATATTCAAAAATTGTATGACATATGTGTACTAATCATCAAACATGGTTATCGCAAATAATTGGGCATTCGGGATACTATCGTCGAGGTTACCATGTTATTTTCCACTTTTGATTTTTGACAGATGGTCTGGTCCTAAATTTAGTTGACTGGGTTTAACAATAGCTTCAAAATCAAATTCTTGAAAGAGGAGAATCCACCAACAAATATTCCTCTCCAACACTGGCTTATTCACCAGGTATTTCAATGTTGAATGATCTGTGTACATTTTGAAGTGTCCAACTAGAAAATAATGTCTAAATTTATTTAGAGCATATACCATAGCTGATTTGTCTCTCTCTATCATGGTATAATTATTCTTCGTAGTTGATAATTTCCTATTATCGAAGTCAATAGGATGATCAATTGATCCTTCACCAGGTTGTGTCAGTACTACACCGAATGCGAAAGATGATGCATTGACATGTACATGGAATCCCTTTTTCCAGTATGGAAATACAAGTATGAGTGATGTAACCATAATTTTATTCAATGTTTCCAGTCTTTCTTGGCAAGTTTTTCGTCCACTGGAACTTGACGTCTTTCTTCATTATTTTTTCCATCAGAGCAATGAACTATGCATATCCTTTGTTAAATTTTCTGTAGTATAATGTATGTCCCCATGCAGTGCACAATTTTTTAACTGTGGTTGGTGGTGGTAGGCCAACAATGATCGCAATTTTGGCTAGGTCGACCAATATTTCATTGCGACAAACCACATGTCCCAACAGAACTCCAAATGGGGCACAAAAGATACATTTGTTTAAGTTCAATGAAATATTATACCGATGAAAACGTTCCAACATCATCCCAAGGCTCTCAATTTGATCCATAATGAGCTCAAATACTGTCCAATCATCGAAGAAGACCTCAAGAAATTTATGACCAAAGTATTTGCAGGCAACTACTACTATTCTAGAAAAAATAATAGGAGCATTCTTAAGTTCAAAAGGCATTACCGTGTATTGGTAGCACCCCCACTCCGTAGCAAAGGTTGTCTTGTGTCAGTCTTCCTTTATGATTCTAATCTGATGGTAGCCCGAGAAACCATCAGTAAATGAATACATATATTGACCCTTGACACCTTCCAGTACCTCATCTGTAAATGGATTCAGAAATGGGTCATGTAAACAGGTGTCGTTCAATTTTCTTAGGTTGACGCAAATTATTACTTCACCAGTAGCCTTTTTTTCCTACACCACTATTGGAACGATCCACTATGATTCCTGCACCGGTTCTATGATACATGCTACCAACATTCATTTTATATTTGTCTGGAATTTCTCTGTATACTGCGGATTCAGTTGGTATGGTCACTGCTTGACTGATTTTGCATCAAGCCTCAAAGGTATCTTCAATTCGCCAAGGTATATAATAATCCCTTTCATCAAATTTTGTAGGGAATATATCTTTAAATTCATGCAGTAGATATATGATCTTACCTACAGTGTCACCATCCCAATAATCTCCAATATTGGAAAATTTTGGATTCTCTAGTGAGCCAATATTTACTTTCTTGATTTTCAGTGCATTCAAAAATTGGTCGCTTGAAATACCAAGTCCTTCCACTGTGTGCGTGCCTTCAAACTCAGGAATTTTTACGTCGAGCGGGTCATTGTCATCAAGTTATCTCATCACATTGTAGCATTCCATCCAGTGGTGGTTTGTCACGCTACACTAATTGAAGTTTGTCATTGCAACCAAGATATCTTCAAATATATTCATTTTGATCACTTACAATGCATCATCAACTGAAGGATCAAATGTATGTGTGAATCTAGTAGCTAACTCCTCCTATTCAATAGTTCCTTGTCGCAGCTCAATTGATGTATAACAATTATGTGGTATCATGTACAGTGTATGTATAAACTGGTGTACCCATTCATGTCGCAGGAATACCTCCCATGTCACACAATAGTACTCAATATGTTCGACATGATTTGTCAATCCTTCATACGTGTTCCCAATATAAATGATCTCTTCTCCAAATCTTATCTTCATCAATCTTCTACATTGTGTCCATTCAGAAATATATTCTTTATGCCTACCCCACCATCTGGCGGGCGTAGCTTACAACACAAAGTCCAGAGCAAACAAGCGTTGTGATTATGCAAATTTTTCTTCAAACTCTTTCAGAAAAGATGCAAGGTTAGTTAAATATTCATATGTAGGTAGCTCGCTTTCCCAGCTCCTACCTGTTGCACAAATAATGTAATTCTTGCGCATATTCTCATGCCATACTTTGTGCATCTGATTCTACCAATTTTCTAATGCTTCAGCAGAATATGATGTACATGAGCTAACACTTCGCCAACTCAACTTTCCATTGGTTTTTTTATTTATATATTCGTCTCCTGTAGATATGATATTATATATATGGTCAAGATAGTAACCTTGTACTTCACTGTGTACTGGTTCGACATATCCTTGTCCTTCTAGTGGCTCAATTGGAACGACCACCCTTAGCTCAAAATATTCAAATGATAAGATTATTTTCTTAAAATTGATGATCATCTGATTGTCTATCTCCCAGTCAATCCCCAAAAGTGTAGGATATTGGTAATTTTTATCATCGACAACGCCAATCACTTCAAAATATGCATATGTTCTGAGGCCTTCTACCTCGACAGACACCT
Source organism: Pseudotsuga menziesii (assembly GCA_001517045.1). Lineage (NCBI taxonomy): Eukaryota > Viridiplantae > Streptophyta > Pinopsida > Pinales > Pinaceae > Pseudotsuga > Pseudotsuga menziesii. Next base: position 1,232,219 of record LPNX010555823.1, on the reverse strand, counting down.
GGGTCAGTTGGCTAATAGGTAGGACCTTTGACTGATTTGTTAGTCTGATATGAATGGGAGACCAATCTAGTCGTGGTTCTCCCATGCTTTCCCATGTCTATCTTGTCAAATAATGACATCAGATTCTAGTTACAAAATGACATGGTCCATATCATAATCACCTATCTATGCAGTCATTCTTAATTCGCGACCGGTATTTAACCTTTTTCCCACCTCGTTAACTCTTTTGTCTAGTCGGAACCCTTCCTGAGGTTCTTCTATTAGAGTTTTCAATTCTATGACAACATATTTATCATGGATTATCGATGAGAAATTTTTGAAAAACTCATTAAGTTTACTAACATTTCTTGTTGGTTGCTTTCAGAATAGTTGATCAAACCTTTTAGGCATCTCCCTTACTTTTCCTCTTGGTAATGTAGGAGCAGACATCGACCCTTCATTCTCTTTCTGGATGTCGAATGACACCTTCTTTTGTGTCTCTGGTTGTACCTACAAGTGTCCATGTTGTTCATATGGTCTGCTCCAGTCGCAGCACCTCCTCTCGTCACGAAAACAATATTTGATTCTCTCGGCTTGACATAAATCATCTGGATGTTCTGGTTGGGATTCTATAGGGTATTTGGATTTCCCATAGTTCAAGCGTTCCACTTCGCAATCAATTGCAGACATTTTTTGATAGAATGATCAAAGGATTTAAAATATGAACATGTATTTGTAGGGTTCGTACAATTCCAGGAAAAATGTCTTGGTTTTCCATAGTTGTAACATATGATTTGGCCTCTTCCAAGACCAGATCCTCTTCCTCCTTGTTGTTTTCCTCGACCTCGAAAATTTCTACCCCCCTTGGTTGAGGGTATTGTGTTTTCTGCAAATGTTGATTTTGTTGATATTGGGGTTGAAGATACATATTTTATTGATATTGAGCTTATGCTTGCTCAGCTTGCATTTTCTCTTCATTCTTTATCAAATAGGTATGCATTGTTTTCTCCTGCAGTAGCTAGAATGCTCTACAGTCTTTCTCATCGTGACCTACATATTTACAAAATTTACAGTACATATTAACCGATGTACTTACAATATTCTACAAGTACAAACATTCTTTTGACTGATGGCCACTAGTCTGGCATATTCTACACCGAGGAATCCCTTGGGTTCTTATCAGGTTCGATGCAAATATTGCAACATAGTTCATGAATGTCGAGCAATTGTCCTTATGGTGTCCCTCAGTTCTGCATACAGTACACCAAATTTCTTCTTGAATTTCCTTCCCTTTATTTATATATTGGACTTGCAACATAAGGTTAGCTAGTTGTGACTTAATCTGCATCATTCCTGCACTAGTTTCTCCAATTGGTGAGGATTATAGCTTCATTTCTATCTCCATAGATTTAGTTTGCGACATAATCTTCTGTTGCATCAACATAATTCAGATATGCAGAAAAAAAGTTTCAATGAACCATTCCTTATGTTGCACATATGGCATCTGAAAGCTTACTTTAGCCATCAATGCCTTAAATATCTGGTCAAATTCCTGGACAGATTCCATAGATAAATGCTTAATATCCTTAATCTATGTGATGCACTGAGATTCAGATTTTGGATTTTTGAATTTGTCTATTAATCCCACTCGAATTGGTCGAGTGTTTTCTATGTGAATCCTATTGGAAATATGGAAAACTTCATATACTAGTCTAGCACATGACCCCATAGAGTCGTGATCATTTTTTCCTTCTTTATCACTTTGTATTGGACATGTCACAAGATCCATATGAATTCACATAGAAACCAATGATGCTCTAGGTATTCTAACCCATTTCAATTGAATATCGACACCTTAATGTTGTTTCCAACCATTATATTGGTATTCGGTATTCCTGGACAAAATATTTGGCTCATAGGACTTCCTTGTCCACTATTCCCATAGTTCATTTTATTTGTATTGGAAGACCCACTAGGAGATGAGTTTCTTGATATTACCTCCGTAGATATACATGGGGTAGTAGGTGTGTCCTACTCGTACTCTGGGTCTTCTTCTTCTTCTCTTTTGGATAAAGGCTAGTATTCTTCTTCCTCATCGTAAGAACCTTCGTCAATGTGTGACGTCAATTCATAGTCTTCTCCTCTAGTCGTACTGCAAATTCCTCTCCTGGTCGCAATTCTTCTTCTCTTTCCCGGCTGAAATCTTCTTCCACTCCTTAGACATCCACCTTCTAGTGTAGTTCTGTTATCACTAGGGACCATCTCAGCTTACTTTGCTTAGTTTGTTGCGCGCTTCTTCTGCAACATGCCCAAAATTCTGTGCATAGTTCTTTTAACTATCAGACTCCATTCTCAGGATTCCTTTTTCTCATGCAAGCATCTTTATCCAAGTTTTGAAATATGTCAGGTATCTTCCTCGTGGTCCTTTGGAAAAAATTTCTTTCTCCCTCACTATATGATTTTTGTGTCAACAACAAACTTAGTAATATATCCCTCCAAAATACTGTCTACCCAAAAATCAACATCCCTAGATATAGGGTTTCTAACACTTTTCAGCCTCAGAATCAGCAGAGGACTCCACTCTCTCGGTTCTCCTCCTTGATTTTTTTTCACTCACTTTAACAACCACTCATACAAAAAAATATGAAACTCACAAAATTAAATATCATGAATATCAGTATAAATGTATCGCTTCAACCACTTTGTCAGATTCAATCATGATCCTTCACTTTCTTCTTGTGCAAACTCTATCGCTTTAAAATCCACCCAGTCTTGGATTTCCATCTTCGTTGGATGCCAAAAACATATCCCTCACTAAAATAATTCAGGGTCCCGATAATAGAACCATTTTTTGGAATTTCTCCCTTTGACCCAGGTTCATACCTTCTTTTGCGTGCAACAAATCCCAATATATCGTCCTGATAGAACAAGGATCATTCGACAACACCTGCGACGTAGATGCAGTCTCACCTGAGATATCTATTTTGGGTAATTTCCAAAACTAGGTTTTTGCAGTTGGGCGGGGATTTCTCCTCCTACAACACCTTACCAACTCTCTTGACCGAAGCCATTGATTGTATGACTTATATTTATTATACACATTCAAGAAGTTGTTCTACTTATCCGTTGACAGAGATTATAACATTAATATAATCTTTTAACACAAAGGTTGTCTATCAACAATGCAACATATGTATAGAAGAACTCATTCGTAAGCAAATACATAAACACTTATTCATAATGGACATTCCTGTGACTTAAGCACACTCATCATATACATTCATGTGACACAAACACAATCATCAACTACACATTGAAATAATATTAACGTGGAAACCCATCAACGAAAAAACACAAAGGTTCTCTTCATCTAGCATGAGAAATATGTGACACCTTTTGTCTGTGCACTCACTTGGAGACTCGATTCTAGATATTCTTCTATTATCTACATAGACTCCTCTCTCCTCTCATGCTCTATGTTCTTATGTTTCTCAATATCCTTGTACTTTACTCTAATGTCGATCCGCACACAACCTGAATCAACTCTCTCTTGTCTCTTCTACTTCTCTTCTTACAGACACAATTGAATAACTAGAAACTGACAGACTAGGAAATAAGCAACTGAGGAAGTAAGTAACCCACATAAAACTTGGGTTCTTCCTTTTATAGACTCTTTACATGTTGCATTCAACCGACTTCATTTTGTTAGCCAATAGGCTATCATTCCTATTCTAGTTACACTTGTCAGTAGGCACTATTGGCCCAAAATACAAAGATGTTTTAATTCCTTAAAGAACGTGTGACTCTAGTCGACTTCGTACCCACGATCTATCCAACTATCCTTTTTCAGTCGTTGCGTCATTGCACACCTTCTTTATCGTGGTTTCTTCTGTTGCGATTGATATCATCGCATCCTTTCCTTCCGTTGCGGCTTCCCTTCTGCCACAACTTCTCTTCTATCACGATTTCTCTTCTCCTGTCACAACTTCCTCTGTAGTTGCTTCTTTTTCCTTGTTCTTTCTTCCATAGTTGCTTCTCTCACAACTTATTCTCCCTAGGACCGACCTCTTCTTTTTATTTGGAATAATTCTAACTGGATTCTACTTATCTTTCCCCAGGGCCAACAAAAATACAAGTCATCAATATATAACACAATGTGTCAATCCTTATGGCGTCTCTAGAAGGAAAATTTGGACCTGTTCCATATTTTGGAGGTTGTAACTCAAATTCTGGATCAGAGAGGAAATTGGAAGATAAAAGTAACCCAAAAAATGAGTTGATGAAAGAGCTTGAAAAAGAGAAGTGGAGTTCCAGTACTAATATTCCTTCCTATTCTCTCTTCAATATGGAATTGAAGGTTAATATTAATTTATACCAAGATGATATTGATGCTTTAAAGTTGAATCACTGGTTGCAATTCTTGGAGGTTTATTTTAGTACAAATGAAATAGTTGAGGATTAATAAATACCATTTTCCTGACTAAAGTTAGAGGGACATGCATTAATCTAGTGGGAAAGCCACGCAAAAGAACTTAGGTTGGAGAGTGATCTGCCAATAACTAAGTGGGAGGAATTTAAAACCCTCAACAAGTCCTAGTTATACCCTATTGGGTATGTAGAGAACCAGTGGATATGTTGGAATTACTTTAGGAAAAGGAAATAATAAAGTGTGCAAGAATACATCACCATGTTTATGAAGATGGCTACAATGCTTGGTATCTCACCCAAGAACCCAAATGCACTCCTCAAGTATCTGGGTGTTTACATAGTCATATATCGAGGCGGGTGAGACTCTTCAAGCCTAGGTCATTTAATGAAGCCTATGTACAAGCACAATACCTAGAAAACATAGGCCATAAGAAAGGACAAGCAAGCGGTTCAAATTAGAATAGGGCCAAGATGCTACCAAGGAGGGGAAGAAGTAGTAGGAGGGATGTTGATGTATTTGTAAATTAAGATTGTATTGACTAGTATATCTTATGTATTGTACCCTGATATTTATTCTGGGTAGTATTTATAATGTAATTGAGTCATGTCATTCCCCGATGTTCCAATTAGGAGATTCAATAATGTAAACAAGTGATGTAAATTCATAGAGCTTAACCCTCCATTATAAGTCAAGGCAATAGTCCCCACAATTGAGTCAAGGTTAACCTTCCTTGTTGATCAGAGGGAAAATCCCCCACAGTTGTGGGGCACTAGGGTTATTAGAATCTCCTAGAGAAGTCAGCCCTGGTAAGTAATTGTTAAGTGAGGCTGACTTGTTGGAGTGGAAATAAAGTGAACGAAAGAATATAAATAGAAGCGAGGCTCTCCTCATTTCTACACATTACACACACACTCACTCACTGGGGTGCATGAGTGAGAGAGGAGAAGCTCTCTCAAGTGAGAGAGAGAGAGAACAACTGTTGGAGATCATCTTTTTTTTCTTTGGGTTTTACTACTGCCATTGGTGCTCATTCTATCTCTGATGAAGTTGCGGGGTTTTCTCCTTTATGGTTTCCCCGAGGAAAATTATTTGTGTCTCTTGTCTCTTTTGTTTATTGTTGTGCATGTTATTCTCTTAGATAAGATCCTAAGATCATATTGCTTAAATGATAAAAAACTAACATGGTATCAGAGCTAACCTGAGAAGAAGACACTGTGAAGCTGAAAAAGATAGGGATTCTTATTTTTTGGGACTCTCTCCATAATCGATCAACAAAAGGATGCTAGGTTAACTCTTGATTGAAGGGCACATCTTTCTATCAAAGCGGAATTTGATTCCGGGCATTTTCAGTTTTTGTTGTGGGAAATTAGGGGTTTTCATAGAAGAGGAATTTTTTAGTGAGCCCAACATAGGATTAATATCCTCATCAAAATTGAATTTTAGAGACCTGGGTCGATATTTTTGGTTGCGTGAAACTCCAGGAAAGTCAAACCCTAATTTGACCCAGGGCCTGAAAAAACCCTAAAATATTGAAACTGATAGTTTTGGTAGATTCGCTATATTTCGATATTGGAGAAGGATCAGGAGCCAAAAAATTCACAGTTCGAAGATAAATTTCTTATGTACACTGTGTCCAAGTTTCAGTCTCATATTCACTATATTATAGGAGATATGATTCCTCCATGTTAGGATTCTAGCCTCTCCCAGGATTCCTCCCCAAACAGGACACCTAGAGAGAATTGCTATATCTCGGGCTACGATGGTCCAAATGAAATTTATCAAAACGTTAAAGAAAGGGAATGGACTGTACCATCTATTATAAACATTTCAAACCCCGAAGATGAAAGAGTGACACATGGCAGTCCGTACAACTTCGCTATGCTGAACAGTCTTGAAACATGTCACGTTGGGAAAACGCTCATAGGTCCCAATTGGTCAACCCAATTCTGATGAAACCTATGGTGTGGGAACAAGGAAAGACAAGGATAACTTTGTACGCAATTTGAGGCACAGAGTAGTAGTACGTTCAAAGATACCGTATAAATAGTATCAGGCATTTCTGTAGAAGAAATTGGTAAACTAGGTCTTCTTGTTACGGGACCTTCCCTCCACTGCTTTCAGAAAATGAGTACATTGGATAGCTCACCTTGAAGAGGTATATCTTTCTATCCAATCAGATTTGAAATATTCCAAGTTTTGAAAATTAGGGTTTCTCTGACAAACCCTAGATCAGCTAGCTCCGGAACCAGGATAGACACCTCAAATCGACAAGATCTAATATTTTGCTATTTACATTTGAGGTTATTATTTCAAAATGTCTAATCACACTAGCTTGATGACAAGCTTGGTGAAACTGATAACTTCGAAACATGGAAGTATTGGATCTCACTCGTTCTTGAAGAAAATAAATTGGACAGCTACATAAGTAGAGAGGTTCCAGTTCCAGAGGGAGATGAGGTTAAAAATCCTTACACGAGAAGAACTTGGTCAAGGACAAGAAGATCATTGCTGATTCAATCAAGGATCACTTTATACCACAAGTGTAATCCCTAAAGACACAGAAAGAGATTTTTGATTCCTTGACCAAGCTATTTGAAGGGAAGAACATAAATTGGAAGATGACTTTGAGAAAATAGTTGAAGAATGTGAAGTTCCAGAATGTAGAGACCATACAGTCATACTTTACAAGGGTCTCTCAAATCAAAGAAAAAATTGAATTAGTAGAAGAAGAAGTGGAGAATGAAGAAGTGGTGATAACCACCTTGAATGGCCTCCTAGGATCATGGGATTCATTCATTCAAGGAATGTTTGCTGGAAGGAAGTGATTACTTTCAGTAGACTCTGGGAAGAGTGCACACAAGAAGAAGCTTGACTCATAATAAGAGAAAAGAATATTTTCAAGCCCTATCGATTCAAAGAAGATCCCTCAAGCGACGAGGAATATGAAGAACTAAATTCTTGAATAAAATCTTATCCATCTAAGAATTTGGATAAGAAATGTTGGTGCTATGAATGAAGAAGATGATGAAGTTGAAGGAAGGAGTCTACCCACGAAACAGATAAAGATAACTATTCAATAGTCATTTCATGATATTATTTTGTTATGCATTTGTTTATGTTCAGTTGATGTGTTATCCATGATAGAATGTTTGCATTAATGACAGTATACTACTAATATGCATGTGATGGGTAAGTAGCTCATGGTGCTATACAACTCTCCATTGCTACTTATCTAGAATGAAACCTCTTTGCTGACATAGTGGATTAGTGCACAATCTCAATAATGTCTTGGTAGAGATGGAAGGCATATAGAAAATTTTCCGTGAGATATGGATGAATGTTGTAGTAGCTAAAATAGTTGCATGATAATATATTTATGCATAAGAATTTTCCTCTATGAATATGCCTTATGAAATGTTTCTTACCATACAAATGCCTTTGACTGGTAGGAAAGATCGTGTACAATCACCTACAAGCAAAGAAGGATGAGACTTGTTCTAAAGAACAAGTGATGACAGTTCAAGATGAAGAATAATATGACAAATGCAGTGACATCATTGATGCAGAACCTTCAATATATGAAGAAGTAGCCAAGAAGATAGGGAATTTCAAGAAGAATGATTTCTAGGATGTAGTATCGAGATTTAAAGGGAATTTCATAGTTCCATCATGCAGTAGATGGAAACATCGTGGGATACAAGGAAAGATTCATAGCACGAGGCATAGACTATGAAGAGACATTTGCAGCCACTAGAAATACACATGACAGGAAGAATCATGTGTGCAAATGAAAGAAGTCCTTGTACAAGCTCAGAAGGCACCCATGGGATAACACATACATGAGGAGCTTGAAGATCACCTAGAGTGATGAAGATATTAACCTTTGCTACAAGGTTGAAGATGAAAGCCTATAGAGGATGAGAAGATCACAGATGGGTGCGAGAAGAACTTTTGAAAAGGTTTAAGATAGAGGATCTTGGTATCCAGTGACATTAGATGGATACATAGAATATTAGTAGCAGAGGAAGCTACTTGTCACTCTAGTATAGAATAATTTAATGCATAGAGTATGAAAGACAGAGGGAGTATGATGCTCCACTTCATAGGGAGTGACTATAGAATATCCTGAGGTTCGACATGGTATGAAAGGATGGACAACTTACTGATGGCTCTAGGATTTACTGAGAGTAAAGCGGGTTCCAACCTTTGATTCAATGTTAAAGGAGGAAGACCAGTGATACTCCTGTTATATGTCGATGAATTGTTCATGACAGAAAAGAGGAACTCATTAAAGTTGCAAGAAGGAGACTTGCTGTCGAGTTCGAGATGAAGTACTTGGATATGATGCACTACTTTCTAGGCATGGAAGTGTGGCTGAATATCCCTGGGACAAGGGGAAGTATGCAGTAGAGATCCTCAAGAGGTTTAGGATGATGGAATGCAAGGCCATGACCACACCTATGGCATCGGACATGAAGCTATTGAGTGTTTCTTCATCAGAGACGGTTGATGCCATGATGTATCATCATATGATTTGTTCCTTGATGTACCTGACAAATACGAGACCATATATTTGCTTTGTTGTGAACACATTGAGACATGTTCACCTGATGGTTGCAAAGCATGTAGTGAGGTACCTGAAGGGTATAGTTGAGTATGGGCTCAAGTATGATATGAATTAGAAGATTAACCTGGAGGGTTATGTGGATTCGTATTGGGTAGGCAATACCATTGATAGGAAGAGCACCTCGGGGTGCTGCTTCAGTATGGGATCAGGTGTGATCTCTTGGCTTAGCAGGAAGAAATCCTTCATAGCACTGAGTGCAACCAAATTAGAGTACGTCGCAGCTTGTTCGACTAGTTGTGAGGTAGTGTGGATCAGGAAGCTACTGTCTGGGTTATTTGATCTCCCATTGGATGCTACCTGTGACAACCAGAGTTGTGTGAAGTTGCCTAAGAACCGAGTGTTCCATGACAGGTTGAAGCACATCGAGATAAAATATCACTATATCAGGGGTATGGTGCAGAGAGGAGTAGTGAAGCTCCAATATGTTGTGACGGACGAGAAGATAGCAGATGTGTTGACCAAACCACTAGTCAGGGTGAAGTTTGAGTACTTCAAAGAGAGGCTTGGTGTTCTTTAGATAGAAGATACTTCGAGGAAGAAGTGATAGGACACATTTGCAGGAGTCATTCCAAGCATGATAGGAGGATCCTTCCCATGGTTGTGGATGTAAGCGTTGTGTGATGAGCATTGGGATGATGCTTCAGTTTCTACTATGATGATGATATGCATCAGGATGATGCTGTGATGAGTATCATGATGATACTCTATGGATAGATTGTACAAATAAGCATGTAAAAGATCCTAAGAGATCCGATAGTCTACGCTCAGATTCTCTTTTGAGGTTTTGCTACAAGTTGGCCGTGGACAGGTTGTGCAGGTAGCATCGAAAATATCCTGGGAGATCCTATAGTCTATGCTAGGATGCTCTTTCAAGTTTTTGCTACATGTAGCATAGAAAAGATCTTGGGAGATCCTATAGTCTGTGGTAGGATGCTCTTTCAAGGTTTTGCTACTAGAGGCACGTAATCAGATCTGGAGATCTGATAGGTTGAGCTATGTGCTCATAAAAGTCCTAGGATTCTATTTAGAGTTCTTGCGGGTTGCAAGACACTCTTTTAAGGTTTTTCTTGACCACATAGAAAAGATCCTGGGAGATCCTATAGTCTGTGCTAGGATTCTCTTTCGAGGTTTTGTGGTTATAGTCACATAGAAAATATCCTGGGAGATCGTATAGTCTGTGCTAGGATTCTCTTTCAAGGTTTCGTGATGGTTACATGTAAAATATCCTTGGAGATCCTATAGTCTGTGCTAAGATGCTCTTTCAAGGTTTTGTTGACGTATGTAATCAGTCCTAAGGATTCCATAGTATGGACAAAGATGATGAATACCTACATAAGCCATTATCTAGGAGAATGGAGACACTTGGTCAGTTACCAGGAAATTGATTCAGTTTGGGAATGAAGCTCAGCTTAGTGCTGAGAAGCGATTCTCCAAGAGAATGGAGGCACCTAGTCAGTTACCAAGAAATTGATTTAGTCTGGGACTGAAGCTCATCTTAGTGCTGAGAGGCCATTATCTGGGAGAATGGAGGCACCTGGTTAGTTACCAGTAATTTGTTTCAGTCTGGGATTAACACTCAGCCTAGAGCTGAGAGCCATTCTTTGAGAACGAAAGATGTAAGTGTTGGGAGGGCCATTCTGACATGGTTCTTGGATGTGTTCCTCTCTTGGTCAGATATAAGTGCTGAAGAAGATGAAGACCTACCTGGAGGCTAGGCCTACAACCAGCATGAAAAAGGGTTGGCTCTGTAGAAATTCCTATGATGAGAAGAATGAAGAGATATCACCATTTGATTGAGATAGCGGTAGCAGTGATGATGATGATGATCCAATGATGATCCAGCTTTGATGATGATCCAGATCAAGTGATGATCCAGACTTGATGAAGATGACTTGACGATGAATATGAATTGATGATGAATATGAATTGAAGATGAAGATGAATTGATGATGATCCAGATGATACAGAGAAGAAGACTTGGGATGATAAATTGTGTCGAGAGAATACCTTCCTAGTTAAGAGGGAGTGTTGATGTATTTGTAACTTTGGAATGTACTCACTTGTATATCTTATGTATTGTACCCCGATGTTTATTTCGGGAAGTATCTATAATGTAATTGAGTCATGTCATGCCCCAATGTTTCGATTGGGAGATTCAATAATGTAAACAAGTCATGTAAAGTCATTGAGGTTAACCCTCCATTGTAAGTCGAGGAAATAGTCCCCACAATTGCTCGTCAAGGTTAACCCTCCTTGTTAATCGGAGGGAAAATTCCCCACAGTTGTGGGGCACTAAGGTTATTAGACTCTCCTAGAAAAGTCGGCCCTGGTAAGTAATTCTTAAGTGAGGCCGAATTGTTGGAGTGGACATAAAGTGAACGGAAGAATATAAATAGAAGTGAGGCTCTCCTCATTTCTACACATCACACACACACTCACTCACTGGGGCGCATGATTGAGAGAGGAGAAGCTCTCTCAAGTGAGAGAGAGAGAGAACAACCATTGGATATCATCTTTTCTGTCTTTGAGTTTTATTGCTGCCGTTGGTGCTCATTCTATCTCTAAGGAAGTTGTGGGGTTTTCTCCTTTATGGTTTCCTCGATGAAAATTCTTTATGTCTCTTGTCTCTTTTGTTTATTCCTTTGCATGTTATTCTCTCAGATATGATCCTAATATCATCTTGCTTAAATGATAAAAAAACTAACAAGGGAAAGGAGAAAAAGACTACAACTATGAAACATTAGTGCAATGATCCAAAAAACCATTGTAAACATTGTAACTTTAATAGTCATAGTGAAAAAAATTGTTGGAAGATATAGAGCCGAACCCCAAGAATTGCAAGATGGATGCCAAGAAGAAGAAACTTCTAGCCACAAATTCAAGCAAGGAGTTAGAAAGAAACTCAAATTTCGATGAGAATATTAATTGTACCAAGTTATAGAAGGAGGTGAATCTAAGTATCCTTCACCATATGGAAGAGAGAGATGGTGAGACTTTTCCACGTCAAGATCTTGGTCAATAAGACCAATATTGACTCTTTATTCGATTCTAGTTCCCAAGAAAACCTCATAGTAAAGGATCTGGTATGTAAGATGGGTAAATAAGGATGCAGAACTCAGAGTCGTGAAACAATACAATATTAATTTTTCCATAAGTAAATTCTACATTGATGAGGTGGAGGTGGATGTTTGTGGTGTAATTTTCGGAAGCCCTTGCATGTATATGAGGGACACAATTTTCATGAGAAGAACCAACCAATACTGTTTGATCAAGGACAAGAAATACTTAATCATCAACATGCACAAAGGTAAATCACGGGTCTCTCTAGTAAGTTCCAACCAAGCGAAAAAGCTGATCAATCAGGGTAGAATGTTTGTATTGTTTTTTGTCAAGACAAAATCAACAAGAAGGGGAATTGGTAAAATTGAAGGCATCCCTAGAGGTATGTACTAAAGAGAGGAAACACCATTTGGAGTGGCTTTTTCAAGGATACATTGTTGCACCTGAAAAATCCATTGTTTCCTAATTAGCCTTTGTTAGGTGTTATAATGTCTAAATTAATCCACCTATTATGTAATTAGCAACCGGGGTTGGTAAGATTAGAGTTGACACAAAATATATGAAAAGGTAGAGGGTGTCGTGTAAATATCTTAATAAAAAAAAGAACAAAAGATCTTTCAAAATGAAAAAATCCGAGTCAAACTCCTAAAAATGAAATTATTAAAGTAATTAAATTGAGACAGAATAGTAAACTGAATAATTGATAATAAAATTTAAACTGAAATACAATCAACAATTAACTATTCAAATGGGAAAATAGGGTGCAAAGAAGACTTGACTTATAAGCAAGTAGAAAACTTAATAAGAGAAGCAAGTCGAAAACTTAATAAAAGAAATATCTTTAGGTTCTGTCCTACAAGTTCTTTCAACAAATAACACAACATAAAAGAGACAACCTAAAAACATACTAAGGAAAACACATGTAACACTAAATCTCACAAGCAAACAAATAAATCAATCTAAAAAGCATAAACACAAAATAATACAGCAGTAAATCAAAATCAGAAATAATATTCAAGAAATAAAAACAACTTAACACACATTCAAGGCAAAAAGGAATAAGGAAAATAATAAAACCTTAATAAATAACCTAAAACAATTAGTCTTTAACTTTAAGGTTAAACAAAACTATTATCTAAATATTACAGTCAAAACATAATTCAAACATTAACAAAACAAAACTAAAAATAGTCTCAAAATACATAAAAAAAACACCTGAAACGGAACTAAGGGTTGAATGATAGACTGAACTATGGGTCTTAAAGGGGTGGCTGCATAACAGACTAAACAGGATGTCCGAATGACAGTCTGCACAGTTAAAATGGTAAAAACTAACCTAAATGAACTAATCTTGAACTGGAGTTATGCATATGTAATTCTAATGCATAAGGTCAATAATCAAACCTACTTATTAAGCAAACCTAACAGTAAAATAGACTTAAACAGATTCATAAACATAAACATAAAGAAACCATTGCATATTAATAAATTGGAATGTACATTGCATAAGCTAACAACTAAAACAGAAATGAAATAGACAGAACTGAATCTATTTAATTTGATAAACATCAATCTATTTTATCTAACCTGCAAAATAAATCAAGCAATAGACTGGAAATGAAATGACTGAAAGAAAAACTAGAAACAAACTATGTGTGCAGTTAACTATCTAATTCAGAAATCAAATTGCATTACAGAAATAATAAAACTGACTGTGAATTAAACCAGCTATAACGGAAAAATGAAAGAAATAAACAAGAAAATAAACCTCTGGTTGATGAGGGGCCCTCTCAACAATCATGGGTGATGCCTAGCTAACTTCTACTCAAACGCAATCTTCAACAGCAACACATACAACTCTTTATTCAAACGGTGGAACAAAGAACAACCTGATGAATTCTTCCTAACTCTCTGACTTTCTAGCGCTAGCTAACTGAGCTCTCACATAGAGGCTGATATATATAATAGTTTATAGAGATGAGAAAGTCGACCCTTTAGTGGTCGACTGCTCTCTAAATTTAGTCAATCACAAAGGCACATAACAGTTTAGAGGCCAATGCGTAGACAATCTTCCTTCTTCATCGTGGTTCTGATCTTTTTACCGGGCAGCGAAAAAACAGGCTCCTCTTCAGCGTGAACGATCTTCAGATGTGGTGCACATGTTCCTTCCTTATCACAGCAGATGGGATGATGGCGAAAAGAGGAGGGCATAGTGGTAAATTATCTAGAACACAGCTTCATCACCCGGACGGGTGGATAACAAGACGTTTGCAAGCTGTTTCACGTTTTAAATTCCGAAAATTAATTCTCAGCAGTGCGCAGTCTGATGGGCGATCTGGACGGAGAGCTGAACAAGAAGCTAGGTCATGAGATGGTTACACTGGGCATCGATCTAGGGAAAATGGAGTGTCTGTCTGCTGGCACGCTTCAGGGCTGCAGTCTACAACAACACATTTCAACATCTGGAAAACCACTAATGAGTTTCACGCAACAGACTGGATGACAAGCTGGACATGCTGTGCGAAAGGAAAGCTGAATATGTTTTGTTTATGAATTTATCCCAAAAAGATTATAAAGTCTGCAAAAAAATATACAAATCAATTAATACATCAAATGCACTTTAATAATGTCATTTTTAATTAATAAAACCATAAAAATTATAATAATAAAAAATTTCATATAAACCTTAAATTCACTCATACCTAAGGCTGAATAATGATCCGCGTAACATAAAATATGCAAAATATAATAAAACATGTGTTTAAATTAGTAATTTAACAACAAAAAATGATAACAAATCTAGGATCAACATTCCCCCAAATCGGAGAAATGCCAGGTCCCATTGAGCAAAAAGAAAGAAAAACAATTGAGGAAGAAGGTGAACTAGCATCTTCCTACAACTTGGCAGATGAAGAAGGTAATTTAAACTTCACTCTTTTAACCTGTAACTTAAAAATAACATATATTTCATGTCACATGTTGTATGCAAGTTAATAATGACTTTATTGGGTTTTTCAACATTCTTAATTTAACAGTTCTCAGGTTCAAAATAATTTTATCATTTATAAGGTTTAAAATTAATTCAACCATGTCCAAAGTAAAACTTTGGGCAGGTTGGACATGTAATACAAAAACATAAATCACATTTTGAATAACAAAAAGATTAATCATTTTCATGCATGACTGGGTAAGAGGATAGGATTATTAACAGTGAAATGGAAGTAAAAACTATTTACCCAAAAACAAAATTTAGTTAGCAATTTTAATCATGAGTGCTATAATATCACCATTTTTCTTAGATCGCTATTTGATATTGCATTTGCCTTCATTCGATCGTCCATATGGTCTTCCATATTGAATTTTGCTGTAAAATACTTACATTCCTGAAAATACTTATCATTTGTTAGAGATAAATAGATTAAAAATAATCTAATTTTTTCAAATCCATCTTCCCCCAAACCAAAGATATGGTGTGTCCTCAAGCCATACAGAGAGAATAATTGATTGTTCCAGAAAAATAGAAAGAGTGAAAGCATGTTGTTAATTATTTGTAAGAAAAACTAACTAGTAAATGGAAATGGTTCAGAGATGTATATTCATGACAAATAAAATAGTTCTTAGAAATACCACGTAAATGAGAATATTATAATAAAAATAATACCATAGGAAAAACTAGCCATCCATGCCTCATTGTAAAGTATTTTAAGTGTAAACTGGAGTGTGTGAGATTTACATCTATGGGTCACATTTCTAAGATAATGATATCTTAGGTATATGTGGAATTAGACATCCGGGGCAAAGTCAACTTAGAGCAATTCTCAAATGACATTATAAACAATTGGCCATGACATATTTTTTTGAAATTTTTTCATATATTATCACTATTTTACGAACTATGTGCATAGTGGTGTATTAACCAGATCTCATTTACCAGATATTTCCCCGTTGCCAGCAGGCCTATTCAGTACCCCGACGGGTTTATCTTGGTACCATGCAAGCATAGCCCCGCTACCAGTGAGCCTGTTTAGTACCCCGATGGGTGTACTTTTATTTATTGAGCTTCTTGTTGTAAAGTTTTTACTTAGCATTGACTCGCTGCCAGCAGGCTTGTTCAGTACCCCGGTGGTTTGCCTTGTATAATGATATTAAATATATGGAAGCCGATTGGTACTAGAGCGTGTTAAGTCTTGATAAACACATAATTCAATTTTGTTTCAAAATAAAGTTATAAGTAATTTCATAATGTCCAGACTCATAAAACATGTCAAAAGAGAATAACTGAAAGTTGTTCTTTAACCTAACAGTCCTTCTTCTTTATAAAAGAAAAGTAATGTTCCCCACAGACAAAAAATCCACTTACTATCGATCTATCACAAAAATACTCAAGAGACAAGTTTTGATAACAAGTATAGGATGAACTAGTAATCCATAAGGGAAAAATAAGGTTGTGAAAAATATGATAATAAAAGTGGGTCTTATCAAGCAACTGTTAAAAAGGATAAATCAGAAATATACATGTCTGAATCAAAATACCAAAAACTATATGAATCATAGAAAACTGGTGAAGTATGATATACAAGGGATTTATAATAAAAAAATTATCAGTATAAGTTCCAAATTTCAAAAGTACCCCAAAATAAAAATTAAAATACATGATGCGCATTATAGCATACTTTCCTTGTCCAAGTAATATTCCGTTAGCTGCTCATAGAGATAATATACTTGTAATCAAACTGCAAAACCACTTGTTAGATGATTCAATTTATTCATAAAGACATAAAAGAAAAAGAGTCTTGTGTAAAAAACCTATTAGAAATGACTCTTATTTATTCAAAGCAACAAGTACATATTTACATATATACAAGTGATAATAACCCAAAATATTTTTCAAGGATCAGGAGGAGGAGGAATAGCTTCCCCTTCAACTAATTCCATTTCATTTTGCTGCAAAACATTCTGTATGAAATCCTGTTTAGATGTTGGTTGATGATAAAGCCTAAGTCTATGTCCATTTACTACAAAGGAAACTTCTGAGCCATCAATTGTTATAATTTTTACTGATCCATTGTCAAAAGATGTAACCACTTCGTATGGACCCATCCAATGGGTAGTTAATTTCCCTTTAAAATTTTTAAACCGTGAATCAAATAGTAGTGCTCAATCTCCAGTATTAAACTGATTTTGCTTAATAAATTTATTATGCCATGTTTTTCGTTGATTCTGTATTAACATCATTCTTTGTAGTGCATTTTGTCTAATTTCGTCTAACTCGTTAATCTGTAATATTCGTTGTTTCTGTGCTTCATCCAAATTCATGCTTAATTGTGCAGCCATATCAATGGTTTTAACTTGAAATTCAATATGTAAAAGGTCTTGTTTTCCATACACTAACTCATAGGGGGTATGCCCGGTAGTGTTTCTCCATGTTATCCTATAGGCCCATAAAGCCTATGGGAGTCTATCTGCCCAATCCTTATGATGTAAGTGAATGGTCTTAGCTAAAATGGATTCTAATACTTTATTAGTTGATTCTACCTGACCATTAGCCTAAGGGTGATAAGGTGAAGATTTGCAATGTCGGATGCCATATTTTGTAGTAAGTTCTTTCATTAATTTAGAAGTAAACTGAGTACCTTGATCTGTGACAATTTCTCTAGGTACACCAAACCGGGTGAATATCTCTTCATATATGAATTCTACCACCAATTTCTCTATGGCCCTAAATAAAGATTTAGCTTCTACCCATTTGGTGACATAGTCTGTACAAACTAAGATATATTTAATTTTACGAGACACGAGAGAAATTGGTCCTACAAAATAAAGATCCCATTTCGCAAAAGGTTCAATCATAACTTGGGGTTCTAAAGGCATTTTATCAAATGACGTAGGTCTACCCATTCTTTGGCAACTATCGCATCCTTTAACATATATGGCAGCATCCTTAAAAATGCTTGGCCAGTAATAGCCAGAATGTAATACAGTATATGCCATCCTCTTATCAGAAAAATGACCTCCACACGGTCCATCATGGAATGCATGGAAGATGTCTGTCATTTCATCCTCCCACAACATTGTCAAATAATAAGATCTGGACCAGTGCGGAAGAGATCGTTATCAACCCAAGAATAATTGGAACTTTGAACTATGATATGACGCTTCTCATGTGGAGATAAATGGTTTGGTATTTTCCTAGTTGCTAAATAATTGGCAATATCTGCAAACCAAGGGGTTTGAACAGATACAACAAATAGATGTTCATCAAGAAAAGTGTCGTCAATTGGTTTAGTACCGTCTTCATGTTGAATACAGGAAAGGAAATCTGCTACGCGATTTTCTTTACCAGGTCAGTCAATGATGGTAATGTTAAATTCTTGCAATAAAAGAAGCCATCGAGTCACTCTACCATTGGTAATTGGTTTATTCATTATAAATCTAATGGATGAGTGATCGGTATGCACAAAAACTTCATAACCTATGATATAATGACGAAATTTATTAATAGAATAAACTACTGCCAAAAGTTATTTTTCAGTAACAGTATAATTTAATTCGGCATGAGTCAAATTTTTGCTAATAAAATAGATGGCATAAGGTGTTTGTCCTTATTTTTGGCTGAGGACTCCTCCTGTGGCCATATGAGAGGCATCGATAGATATGTGAAAAGGAAGGGACCAATCGAGACCCCTAAGTATTGGTGCCACCGATAGTTTGGCTTTTAGGATTTCAAAAGAATTTTGACAAGATTCTGTCCACTGGAATTCTGAGTCTTTTGTAAGAAACTTAAACATTGGTGCAACTATTTTAGTGAAATTTTCAATAAAATGGCGGTAATAGCCTGCATGACCAAGAAAGATTCTTACCTCTTTCTGAGTTTTGGGAGAGGGAAGGCCAACAATTTCTTCGATCTTCGCAGGGTCTACCTTGATTCCTTGGGAAGAAACATGGTGTCCCAAAACTATACCTTCTGTTCGTAACATTTTACATTTTTCGTGACTAAGGGATAAATTCGTTTCTTGACATCGGATCAAGACCTTCTCGAGGTTGTCAAGGGTTTCTTGAAAAGTATTACCATAGGTCATAAATTCATCCATGTATACCTCCACACAGTCATGTATAAGATCGGAAAATATTCCTAAGACTGCTCGCTGGAAAGTGGCAAGTGCATTACATAAGCCAAATGGCAAAACTCGATAAGCATATGTTCCCCAAGGGCATGTAAAAGTGGTTATGTCTTGATCTTCAGGTGCTATTAAAATTTGGTTGGAACCACTCTACCTGTCAAGAAAGGAAAAATATTGTTTACTTGACAGAGTATCTAATACTTGATCATTAAAGGGTATAGGAAAGTAGTCTTTAAGTGTAGCTTTGTTTAGCTCTCTAAAATCAACACAAATATGCCATTTCCCTATGACTTTCTTCGGGACTACTACTAAAGGATACAACCATTTACTATCAGAGATAGGATAGATGAAACCAATAGTGAGAAGGTTTTGTAATTCTTCTTTTACTATATCCTTTAGAGCAGGATTCATCCTCCTCTGTGGCTGCCTTATAGGTGACTTTCTTGGATCCGTCTAAATATGGTGAATACAGGTATTGGGGTGTATACCCTTCATATCAGCGTATTCCCATGCAAATGCTCCAAATTGTTTCTTAAGAACTTTAAGCATCTGTTCTTGTTGGTTTCCATTTAATCCTGCGTTTATATGTAAAAACATTTCAGGGCCAACCTCACAAGGTATGGTATATGTTCATGTATTCTCTTCAATTGTGAAGACACAATGTGTTTATGTAAACATTGAGAGAGACATATTCTCTTGAAACTCATATCCAAAAATATGATCGACTTGAGCAAAGGGTTGAGGGAAATACGCACAAGTTGTCGAAGAAACAAACTAGTTTAATACGTTCTCAGTGGTATGCTCTTGAAGTTCCAAGGAAAAATCACTAGGAAGGGAGAGATCATCAAAGTCTTCATCCCCAAAAGAAAAATTTAACCACCATGAATTTTCAGTTATTGGTTGTGATGGGGGGTATAAAGTAAGTCTTTATGTGGACAACCCATTGGAAATAGTCATCTCTCCATCCCTACATCCTATAAAAGAATTTGCAGTAGCTAACCATTGTCTTCCCAAGATAATAGGATGTACTTTAGAAGGATCCTTTGATTCTACGACCATAAATTTGACAGGGTATTCCCATGAGGCTACTGATACAACAATGTCATCCAAGACTCCAACGGGTTTTACCGTAGTACGGTCTACTAGTTCTAGGATGGAAGGAGTAGGTCGGAGAAATTGTCCTAACAGTAAAAATTCTAAAACTGCAGTGGTCATCATGTTAATAGTAGATCCTAAATCGATTAATGTATTCTCTATGGCAGTGTTGTTTATAATTACAGTCACTACTGGGGCTCTTGGATTTGTATATTTTGCAATTTGGGACTAACCTGTCATACATTCAATGGCATTTCTCCTATAACATGAATTATACGAAGGTCCTTTTGCTTCTTTCCTGGGCGTTTAATACAAATCTCCTTTATTACCTCACTATAGATCGGTATATCTTTAATAGCTTGTAATAGATGGATTTTAATACAGATGTTTTTTAATTCATTCAAAATGTTATAATCCGGATGAACCATAGGTTTTTCTATTACTAGTCTCTATGGAAATGGAGGAATTATTTGCTCTTGAATAATTTCTTGCGGAGGATGGGTGTGTACTGGAAATTTTGGAATGTTCACATCCTCCAAAATAGCATCATTTATGGGTTCACTTGAATTCTATTCTTCTTCAATTGGTTCCTGAATGATGACTGATGACTTAGGTTTATTATTCACAACTCTTCTTGATCGTAATTGAATTTCATGTACAGGTACAGTCGAAATAAGGTATGATGGAAGAGTTTGCAACTCAATGCTATTAAGAGCTTGAGTTGGTATATTATTAGGGTTATGTATTGGTTGCGCAGGTAATAATGTCGGTCGAGGAGGATTTGCATTCTGAAAGTGATGAGGTTTTTGTGTGATAAAATGAACTGGAGGTACAAATCCAGGAAAAATTTGCTGGAAATTTGTTTGATTCTGAGGATAAGGATGATTAGGTGTAGGGACAGGTTGTGGATTAGGATATGGTTTTCCTCTCCATCCTGGTGACCAATATTGCTATTGTGGAAATTGAGGAGGGGGATACTGAGGTGGCCAATTCTGCCAGCTTGAATTGTTCCATTGTTTAGGTGGTTGATACGGAGGATAATAGAGTGGAGGTTGTGGTGGAAAGTTTGGATATGCTAGATGGTCTCTAGGTTTCCAAGGAGGCCTCCTAGATGTTTCAGCTACATCCCCACTCTTATATCTGGCTTGCAATCCAGGCAAGGATGGGAAATTATCTATTGGATGCTCTTCTGTACAGATGTGACATACATAGATGCTGTTTAACGGACATTCCCTTTGGGGATGTTTAGTTCTACATATTGGACAAAAGATACTCATTGCTGCTCATTCTTCATCCTACCTCTTCTTGGCTTGTAAAGCATCTAGTTGAGAACCCATTGCTCCAACAGGTTTCCTAACTCTACTCTTGTAGCTCCATTTGAATTAGGAACATTTCCTCTTACATTTCTACTAAAAGGCTCTCGAAAATTTTTCGCAACTTTTCCCCTACTCCTAGAATAATTTTTACACA
The DNA here is from genome assembly GCA_001517045.1 of Pseudotsuga menziesii. Taxonomy (NCBI): domain Eukaryota; kingdom Viridiplantae; phylum Streptophyta; class Pinopsida; order Pinales; family Pinaceae; genus Pseudotsuga; species Pseudotsuga menziesii. The sequence continues at coordinate 1,210,438 of LPNX010555823.1, read as the reverse complement.
TCTCACTGATTTGTGCAAAAGTTTTATGAGAAATATCGCTAGCTTCCATGAGATTAATACTTTCTAACAAGTCCTTGGAGATCCCCTTAAGGAAAAGTGTACACACTGCATCTTCTCAAAGGTCATTCTATTTAGACATATGTAATGTATAAACGAACCTTTCGAGATAATCCTCTAGGTTCTCATCTTCAAGTTGTTTTATCTTGAATATATCATGTCGAGAGTCCTTAGGTTTGTAGTATTCTTGATACTTTCACAAAAATGAGGTTTTCATATCATCCCAAGTCTTGATAGTGAATTCTCCTAATCCCATGAACCATATCAAGGCGGAATTCTTTAGTGTAGTGCGAAAGACTTTTAGTTTGTGAGAATCTTGTAGATAATTATAGCTCGTATAAAGGATATCGAACTCGAACAAAAATGTGTCTGGGTCCTCATTACTTTTTCCATAGAAAGTAGGTAAGGAGGAAGGAGGGATATTTTTCATAGTTACATCCTGCATTGTATCTAAGATAGGGATCCCAAAGGTAGCCTCAGTTCCATTTTCACCTTCTCCTTCTTCATTTCTAACTTCTGCATGACCTTCATTTTCTCCCCGTCTCTCCATATAAGCTAGATTCTTAACATAAATATATTTAGAAGGCTCCTTTCGAGGTGATAATGGGGAATCCCAACATTATTTTTCGGGAGAGATCTTCCTCTGATCAACCTTATTTTTATTGAATCCTAGAGGGATAGTAGGTTCTACTGTAGAAGTTTCAATTTGTGAGATGACTGGATCTACTGAGGTCCCAAAGAGAGCTTTTACTTGAGCAAGATCAACAAAGTTAACAAAATTTGGATCTCCTACTAGTGAAAAATTTGTGTTAATTAGACTTGAAACTAGTGGAGGGCTAGAGGTTTCTAATGGCTAATCCACTTGAACTTCCTCAGGAACGAGGTCCTTAGGACCTTCTGCCAAGGTTCCTTCTCCTTCTATGGATTCTCTAGTAATATATTCTAAGAGAGACTCCTAAGGTTTCAAGGTAGAACTACTTCCTATAGGGTGAGTTAGACGTAGTTGGGTAATTACGTCCCCTACGGTAGTTAGTAGGGACTTCAATAAATTTTCCGGTCTTAACAAATCTAACCTGAGGGTCTCTAACTCTAATCATGAAAGACTTTTAAACTAAAGAAAACCTATGCTACTACTATTGTTGGATTTGCGGGCGCCTGTTATAACATATGCGCAGGTTCTTACCTCTTTTCTTACCGCTCCCTCGCTACCAACCTATTACTAAACTTCATAAAGAATTCTACTCTACCTTACAGAACAACTCCCCGGTAACGACGCCAATTTTTTTGGGTGTTATAATGTCTAAATTAATCCACTTATTCTTTAATTATCAAGCGGGGTTGGTAAGCTTAGATTTTACACAAAATATATGCGAAGGTAGAGGGTGTCGTGTAAATATATTAACAAACAAAAGATTGAAATATCTTTCAAAATGAAAAAAACCGAGTCAAACTCCTAAAAATGCAATTATTAAAGTAATTAAACTGAGACAGAATATTAAACTGAATAATTGACAATAAACTTTAAACTGAAATACAATTAACAATTAACTATTCAAATGGAAAACTAGGGTGCAAAGAAGACTTAACTTATAAGCAACTAGAAAACTTAATAAGAGAAGCAAGTAGAAAACTTAATAAAGAAAACTTAATAAAAGAAGCAAGTAGAAACTTAATAAAAGAAATATATTTAGGTTTTGTCCTACAAGTTATTTCAACAATAACACAACATAAAAGAGGCAACCTAAAAACATACTAAGGAAAACACATGTAACACTAAATCTCACGTGCAAACAAATAAATCAATCTAAAAGCATAAAAAGAAAAATAATACAGTAGTAAAACAAAATCAAAAATAATATTCAAGAAGTAAAAACAACTTAACACACATTCAAGGAAAAAAGGAATAAGGAAAATAATAAAACCTTAATAAATAACCTAAAACAATTAGTCTTTAACTTTAATGTTAAACAAAACTATTATCTAAATATTACAGTCAAAACATAATTTAGACATTAACAAAACTAAACTAAAAACAGTCTCAAAATACATAAAAAACACTAGAAACAGAACTAAGGGCTGAATGACAGACTGAACTAGGGGTCTGAAAGGGGTGGCTGAATAATAGACGGAACAGGCTGTCCAAATGACAGTCCACACAGTTAAAATGGTGAAAACTAACCTAAATGAACTAATCTTCAGCTGAAGTCATGCAGATGTAATTCTAATGCATAAGGGAAATAAACAAACCTACTTATTAAGCAAATATAACAGTAAAATATACTTAAACAGATTCATAAACATAAGCATAAAGAAACCATTGCATATTAATAAACTGGAATGTAAATTGCATAAGATGATAATTAAAACATAAATGAAATAGACAAAACTGAATCTATTTAATTTGATAAACATCAATCTATTTTATCTAACCTACAAAATAAATCAAGCAATAGACTGGAAATGAAATGATTGAAAGAAAATTTGGAAACAAACTATGCGCGCAGTTAACTGTCTAATTCAGAAATCAAATTGCATTACATAAATAATAAAACAGACTGTGAATTAAACTAGCTATAATAGAAAAATGAAAGAAATAAACAAGAAAAGAAACCTCTGGTTGATGAGGGGCCCTCTCAGCAATCAGGGGTGATTCCTGGCAAACTTCTACTCAAACACAATCTTCAACAGCAACACATATAGCTCTTTATTCAAACGGTGGAACAAAAATACAGTGCTTAAGAATAGCCTGATTAATTCTTCCTAACTCTTTGACTTTCTAGCTCTAGCTAACTGAGCTCTCACACAGAGGGTGCTATATATAATAGTTTACAGAGATGAGCAATTCAACCCTTTAGTGGTCAACGGCCCTCTAAATTTAGTCAATCATAAAGGCACATAACAGTTTAGAGGCCAACGCACAGGCTATCTTCCTTCTTCATCGCGGTTATGATCTTTTTATGATCTTTTTACTCGGCATCAAACACACAGGCTCCTCTTCAGCGTGAATGATATTCATATGTGGCACACAGGTTCCTTCCTTATCGTAGCAGATGGTATGATGGTGAACATAGGAGAGCATAGTGGTGAATATTCTAGAGTGTGGGTTGAATGCATCAATCCAACGCGTGGATTGTTGATGTGGTGGCGAGATAAGGAGAATGCAAGCTGGCGAATTATCTAGAACACAGCTTCATCACCCAGATGCATGGATAACAGGATGTTTGCAAGCTGTTTCATGTTTTGAATGCCCGAAAATAATTCTCAGCAGCGTGTAGTCTGATGGGAAATCTGGACGGAGAGCTGAATGGGAAGCTAGGCTGTGAGATGGTTACGCTGGGCATTGATCTAGGGTGAACTAAGTGTCTGTCTACTAGCGCTCTTCAGAGTTGCAGTCTACAACAACACATTTCAACATCTGGAAAACCACTAGTGATTTTCACGCAATGAATTGGATGACAAGCTGGAGGTCGAGCTAGACATGATGTGTGAAAGGCAGGTTGAATGCGTTGTATTTATTGATTTAGCCAAAAAATATTATAAAGTCTAAAAACAAATATACAAATCAATCAATACATCAAATGCACTTTAATAATGTCATTTTTAATTAATAAAAGCATAAAAATGACAATAATTAAAGATTTCATATAAACCTTAAATTCACTCATACCTTGGGTTGAATAATGATCTGCGTAACATAAAATATGAAAATGATAATAAAACAAGTGTCTAAATGAGTAATTTAACTGCCAAAAATGATAACAAATCTAGGATCAACAACCTTCAAAGACCTTGGTCAGAGATTCCTATGGTGACTTTTTCCCATCCTTGGGGAGACCGACTCTTTTACTCAGTTATGACAGAGTGCCATCGGTGCACTGTCCTGTTGAGAAAATTGCATCAACGTCTTTTGTCTCTAGACACTAGGCGTTGTTAGTGCTCTTTCCCTGTGAGAAAAATGCATCGGCTCCTTTTCACCTTAATCCAAAAGCTTCGGTGTACTTAAAACATGAAAAAAAGAAGATTCTAGAAGCTTCCATATGAAATCCTTCATGGAGTTGGTTCCTACTAACTAGGGAGAGGCTGAATTCAACTTCTTCACCTGTTGGGATCATCTCCTATCCATTTCCTAAGTGAATCTCATCTCACTTGGCCTATAAATGAAGCCTTCATGGAGTGAGTGAGGGGATACCAAAGAAAGCATCCTTATGCTGTTGGATTGAGATCTGGTTTAGAGGAAATTTTGAGTGAGTCTATGGGTGAAGATATTGTTGTGAGTGAGGAGTATTGTAAGTCCATTGTGTAATACAAATATGACAACATCAAGGCTTTGGTTGTAGCTTTACCTTATTTATTCATTAATACAAAATTGTTCCCCTTTCCCATACTTAATTTGTGTCAATATCAATTAAATATTGTTAGATTACTTGATCACTAGCATAGATTGTTAATTTATCTTTTTTCTCTCATATTGTTGTGTTGTCTTTTGATATTTATTTGTAGGTATTGAAGATTGCATGCAGAACATTGGAACAAGGGAAAAAGCATTCAGATTTGAGGTATGAGATTGGTTTCATGTTAAGTAGATTAACTATCTAGGGAAAGGATATGTTGCTGTTTTTTTTCTATACTTGTATCATACAGGGTAGAGAAACAAGTGGTGTCTGCACCAGTTGTAGAATTCCTTGAAACAAAATTGGTAACCATACTGGGGAAAGATTAATCCAGTTAGATATGGGGCAGATCCAGTCATATCTGGAGTAGATCCAGTTAGATCTACAACTGTCGGTAACTTTCTCACTTGTGAAATTTACATTTTCTTCAATAGCTCATTTCAGTGGATAAGGTGAGTGGTCCATCTTTTTAATATGTCCATTTCCTCTTTTGGAATTTGTTTTTACTTCTATCAGTCCAACTCATTACATTTTTTGGCTCCTTGTGCAGATCTTTATTTTTTTTCTACTTACAGATCCGCTGGTGCACCTAGCCCGATCTGACAGAGCGCCGTTGTGCCACATGCTCCTTTTTCCTCTTGACAGCCAACGCCTTTTCTCAGCTTACATAGAGCGCCATCGGTGCCTTGTTGCAGTGGACAAAACTTTCGATCTCCTGCCAACGCTCTGGTGCAACCATCTTTTGTGCGCTGAGGTAGGTCTCATACTACTTGCAAATTTTTATTTTTTGATGATTTTTATTTCTCTGAAAATTTCTAGTGTGATTTGTTTGAGTGTTTGATTGCTGAGTTTGGTGGTTTTGACAGTTTGGTTTTCATTTGTTGAGCTGATTTTCAAAACAATTATTTTCTCTTTTAGCAAAGGAGTCATAGTGAAAAGGAATTATGTGAAAGTTTTGGATTTTTTATTTGTGTGGTATGTTCTCTGAAAGGTTTATTTTGAAAGAAAATATTCATAGCCTCTCTTAAATCAGTTTACTTTAGCTGATTTATGTCCTTTATGTTTCAGAATTATATTCAAAAATACAAAAAGAAATTAGCTAGCTTGTCTTGTTGATATAGTTTCTTAGGAAAATCTTACTTTTAGCTTGCATAAGTGAGTAGACAAGTAGATATTTTTGGTGTGATTGAGAAAAATAAATTCTGATAAACATTAGAGGCTCTCTTTTTCTTTCCTTTATTTAGAGAATTAGAATTCTTATTGGTAAAAAAAATTGTGTTTGAAGAATTGCTTGTTAGGTATTGAAAATAGAGTTGTTGAAAGTATCATGGAATTGGTGCTTTTGAAAGAAGAAAGAAAAGTCTCTTCCCTACTCTAGATAGTTACCATTGAAGGAAAAAGAAGTTGCATCACATATAGATTATAATTTGCATCTTAAAATACACCTCACAAACATTCACTAATCATCTAGATAAAGTAAACGGTAGCCTAGGCTAAAATTTATAGTAATTTGAGTGATATGATAGAGATATCTTCCGACGTCTTAAAACATAGGAGTTTTCATTTCATGCCTGCATTGCATCCTAGGGTCTGTGTGGTTCCTCCACGTACCGTCGGTATATATAAGGACCTTTCATGTACCCTTGAGGTATATAGAAAGGTACTTCACGTACTCAATTGTATATTGGAGGGCCCCTTTCGAACGGTTGTGCATTAGACAACACTAAATAGATTTGAGCTCCCACATGCCTTGCGTATATTGGGAGACCCTTCTAGTATTCCTTAACCATCTGAGAAAATCCTTTTGGTTGTCTTGTTGGAGCAATATATTGAGAACAAAACTCGGGGAGCTACTACGCACGTGTAATCTAGGTAATCGAGTGTTCAAGAAAGGGTACTGTCCCAATCCTCCTTGTCACATTTCATTGTTGGACCCTGCGGTATATCATGAGTCCCAACAACTTGAAAATCCTAGTGAGGAACTGAATATCTTCATCCCATCCTGTCATTTAATTTTTCTTGTATCCTTAGCTTGCGTAGGTTTGTTTGTGTGTGTTTTCTTCTTTTTTGAAACCTAGAGTAGACAACCTCAGCTACCACCCTAGATGACCAACTTGTGAGGAATTCTCGTAAGTTGCAAGTTTTACCACCTGAATCTCCTCCTTCCATGGAAGGAAACCAAGGTGAAACCATGGAAGGAAAAGATTTTTCTGATGATCATATAGAAAATACTTCAATTACTAGAACTGGAGAAGATTTCTTTGTTTATGATAATCCTTTGTTCCAACTGCCTCCTGCGGCTGACACGGACTTTCACTTTCCAATAGAATGTCAAGCCAGCTTATCGAATTGGATATTCAAACACCCACCCGATGAAACTATAGAGGAAGAATATGGTCTAAATGCTCCTTTTTGGAGAACTTCCCTAAGCCAGTCCATTGTTGAATATGGAGATACTACAATTGAACCGAAGCCATATTTACTCACCCCTTTAAGAAAACTCATTCAGAATGCTCTGTCAAACGCAAAGTTCTTCCATAAATCTATATAGCATTTATGGAATAAGGGAGATAGTTTACGAAGAAGGAGTTTTTATTCTCTTCCCCACCTCATGAGCACAACCACCCGGATACCATGCCCTTTCATCACCTCAAGTATCTCCAATATCAGGGTCACTAGCCCAAAACTTGCTTACTCAAAATCTAGCTCAAACCTCCACTCCCACCCCACCCAGTCAAAACTCCCCATCAGTTTCAAATTCCCTGATATTTTATACCCCTGGGGGGCATTCCCCATCTCAAATTGCTTCACCTACTAGGGGAACCATATCTAGTATGGAGGTTACGAAGAAAAATTCCTATGGCTTGGGTACCACAACAGATAGAGTAACCGCAGAAATCAATCCTTTCCTATATGCAAGAGAAACCAAACATATAACACTAAAGGATATCAATACATACCTTATTCTGGACGGTTGATGTAGATCCCCATTGAGATTTTCCACTCTCACTTGTATAAGTAATTTTCTCTCTCAACATTCAACAAACAAGACAAGAATTCTATATGATGGTGTTAGACCTACTCTAGCATATATAATCAATAACATATAATCATTTAAAAGCATCCATGGATTCAATACTCATTTAAATACACATTATTGGGCAGGAAAAGATATTTCTATTAATATAAAACAGAGATTACAATAGTGACAACCTCTGTCGGCACGTCCACGAATTGGAGAAACTGAGTCCTCCACCTGGGCCTCCACCACTTCAATCCTACATCTCTTGATAGCAAGCTCATAAGCAAAGGAAAGCTTAGGAAGAACACAAAGTGCTCCAAGGGACAAAGGGATGCAGACTCAAGTACAAGCTTCGGCAACAATGGACTATAGTTTTCTTGCTCTTCAATTCCTCCCCTTTCAATGTATCCAAAGGGTTCCTTAGATAGTGATTCAATGGGGTAATGGAAGGTCAAATCCAAATGATCTCAAGGAATATAGAAGGCCAAGATACAAGTGACTCAGATCCACATCAAGGAAAACTCCAAAACTATTTGGCCTTTTGCACACATCCCAATGTATGCGGGTTTGAGGGTAAAATCCACGTATATACATGAGAATAGGTTCAAAAGTCGCGTATAGAAAATAAGACATGTTTTTAGGGATGATCTTGGAAACATCAAAGGTACAAAAATGGTCCATGGGGTCCAAAGAGTTTGCAGAGGGATAGGGAAGGCCATAAAGGTGTGATCCACCATGTGTGGTAAAATCAGCTGTAACATATTCCCCCTAATGTGTGAGGTTAGAGGGGTGATACGATGGCCAAAAAACATTATCAGTCCATCCCAGAAGTGGAGTGATGAAGAACCAGGTGGAAGAACTAGCCATCCAATAGTATAATACAATAATCAAACTCTGCACATAACTGTAAGTACATACAGTAGTCCTAGATACATAAGAGTACAATGGCCATGAATAGGCATGATACAAAATATGACATCTGTGGTCATCGCCACGTACAATATAGATAGATCAGAATATCCATGATGAATATATACAAAGGATAACGATCTCCATGAAAGCGGAAGATATACAATGGATCAATATCTCCAGAATAGCTGAAGATATATCTCATACACTGGAATCAAGTCACAAGAGCCGAAATCTCATGATCACTGGAACGATCAAGGAGGTAACATATATGAAATGCCACCAATCTGGAAGGTCTTCTACACAATCCGCTACGAGTACATGTCCTACTATGTGAATAGAGGTGTCGAGGTCAAACATAGCAGTCCATCGTCTGATTACCGGTCATTGATGTATACCATTAATAGACGCGAGATCACCCACCAATAATGAAAATGGGAATAAAGGTACTAAAGTGAAAACTAACAAGTGCGAATAAATGTGTTGAGGTCGAACACTTGAAAGGATCCATCGATCAGGGGACATTGATGTATTCCCAAAACTGTCGATGGTGAGAGAACCTGCCACTGATGACTGTAAGTCTCAAGGCACTCAAAATGACTCTATATTCCTATCCCAGAATAAATGATCTGAAGTCGATGGGATGAAATCCGCTGGAAGGAGGGAATTAAGGCATCCCCCATCATCCAACACGAGGTACTCAACAAAGCTGTATAATGTGGAAGGACTCGATCATAATGTGCACAAACCAGTATTAGTACTGGGAATGGCCGACATGCAAAGTCAAGATAACTGAGGAATGGCCGACTCAGGTTTCAACTTCCTTTGAATAAGAGCATAAAGGTGAATGACGATTGAATGTAGGAAGCATAGACTCGATATACAAAACTAGGACATCTCTGCGACACATGAGGCATCGACAGAGGCTCCATAGGAGCTGGAAGCTTAACCAGTTGGTGAAGATAAACTCAGAGAAATGAGTACAACTCCTAAATTCAAACTTAGTAACCCTACCAGTCGATGTGATATATAGTGCCCTGTTTGAAGGCAACACGACTCAACTTCTACCAAAGATAACATCTTTTCTTGTCGGTATTTTTGGTTTTTTGATTTTTTTTTGGACTTTTTCAAATATTTTGAAAATCTTGAAAAATAATAAAAGTGCTTTATAGTTATATACTAGGAGGATACGAGTGTTAAGGGGCAAACAAACTAGTTCCAAGAAGCGGAACATACCTATGCTCAATGCAAGGAGACATGTGCAAGATAACAACACTCGGGGGAAACTCCCCTCCTGGTAAAAAATGGGGAATCAAGCTGAAAATGATATGTAAAATGGCTCTGCTTGGCTAGACATGAGACAATCTTGGTGTATATAGTTGATAATCAAAGTTAGGGAAGCCGGAATAAGGCTCAATAAGGAAAGCAAAACTCATGATAATGCAATTACAGCTTGACATAAGGGAGTCCTGGGGAAAAAGGCCAGCAAAACGATCAAGAAGAGTATGAGGCTCTTGCGCAAAGTCATGGCGATACTATACAAAAAACTCCCACAACCTAAAGGAGGCAACGAAGCATGGGCACCAAATGCAACAAGGATCTAACTAGGGCACCCATGTATAGGAAAGCTCTACCATTCACATAGTGTCACTTCTAAAATCAGCATGAAGGTTCCATGATACCATGGAATGGGTTTGTACCTAAGGTTAAGATGGAATGGTTACAAGGAAATGCATAAGTGCAAGCAGATGTGATATCCTAACCTATGTTCTAGTTCAGGCATAATACCTATGATCGGAACGAGCAGGTCGAAGCCTCGGAGAGGGTTTACCAAAATTGGACCCTAATTGACAACCATATTAGTCCAAAACAACCCGAAATAGTCAATAAAGAATCCAAACTATAGGATATGGGGAGGAATGCTCATGACAAATGCACCCAAAGGAAACAATGCGGTGAATGGTGGGACATAAAAAGGAAATTAAGGTGTAAACCCAACGTTCACGCATCCACTACCACCCTCGTGAGGGTGACCATCGGTGTAAAGACCGAGAGAAGGGATTCAACATCTTCCACAAATGGAGTAGAGGAAATAATGTGACCACTTCCAAATCTATGAGTAGGGTAAGGGGTTGTGATTCCCCCAAGTCTGGCACCAGGGTCCGTACTAGGACCAAGGAAGGGTGATAGGATACCGGGCATGCCAAAAATAAAAGGACCTGAACTCAAGAGAGCATAAATATACTCAAGTAACCACGATCCAAAAGGCCAACTAGCACACAAAGAGCACACTCCTAAGAAAATCTACAGCCAAAATACAAGCAAACCAAGGGGAGGATATGTGAACTCCCGAATGAAGTAGGTATGTATCGAGTAGGAGAGGCTCGAAACTCCCATACACTACAAGCGGAGGTACGTAACCAATTATAGTGGCCCCCAGCTTCAACGCATAAAGCGACTGTGTTGTCCGACCTCTACCTGGCCAAGACACTCACAGAATAACCTCTACAAGTACCCCCTATGATACCCAGGTAAGGAAACTAAGGTCACCTCAATATAACCAATGCTCAGGTGGACAATCGCAGGTGAGATCGTCCGTATGGGCAGGGTAGCAAAGCCCAAAACTCTCAAAAGAGCCCCCAGATACGAATACAATCCTGGAAATACCTCCGGTGCTAATCAGTTATGACCAAGGGTCATCCCAATCAATAACCGTTCACATTGCCTCGTGCTTAACTCCCATGTAAGAGGAGCGTCCCTGAGAAACACAAATTATATCAAGGATTTCTCTCTCACCTGGACAGACACCTAATTGTTTTGTTTAGTGGTCTTGGAGAATTAACTCACAATGAACTATTCCAAGACTCTAAATCCTAATCTTGTTGATGCACCCTATAAAAGAAAAGAGTGTAACTCATTTTATTAAGTGTTGATTTTAATTGGCTATAACTACTCAAAGGGAAATGATCGTGCAACTAATGAAATTATGACTCAGCAGTGAAGTAAATATGCACACCATAAAAAACAATGCTAAGTGCAATCATTGTCAAATAAAAAATAGGGTATGCCACTACATGATATGCATAAATATATATTCCTTTCTGAATGCCAATCCAATCCTTCCTATATGAAATCCTAAATAAAATTCTCATCCAAGAAATCCAATGCAAGTACCTCCTCAAATCCATATGCAAAAAATGCAACTACCTTGTATTTTTCAATATAAAAGAATGAAAAATGCAATAAAAGTCATCTAAAACTCTCAGTCTCTGCAACAAGTATAAAACACAAGCCCATCAAGACATTGAGACAAAAAATATTAATGCACTAATGGAAAAACAAAAAGGATAAATGACAAAAACTACTTTCAAAGAAAAATCAATGAAAAAGTGGTCTCTGGTCACAAAATAAGCATCCAACAGACAACATCATACCCAAGGAAGACCCAACCACATTCACAATCCACCCAACAACTTCCCACAACATCAAACTCACCAAAAGAGAGGATGTACGTGACTATTTAAAGAACAACTGCGTATATACGCGAGTTTTGGCCAAAACGTTGCATGTATACATGGATTTTGGCCAAAAACTTGCATGTATATGCGACTTTTGGCCAAAAATCTGTGTATGTATGCGACTTTTGGCCAAAAACTTGCATATACAGAGAAGAGAGTGGTAAAAAGCAGGCCAAGGGTCAAACCAATAAATGGGAGTGTCGATGGATGAACATACTATAAAATGCAACACATAAACAAGGAGAAACAAAGAGCAAGTGAATAATATCAAGCACATTGTGCCCCCAAACCCCAAAGAAAAATGAGGAAAGTCCCCAGTATGGTCTCCAATTATGTTACGGAGAAAAATTCCTATGGCTTGGGGTACCACAACAGACAGAGTAACCGCAGAAATCAATCCTTTCCTATATGCAATAGAAACCAAACATCTAACACTAAAGGATCTCGATACATACCTTATTTCGGACAGTTGATGTAGATCCCCGTTGAGCTTTTCCACTCTCGCTTGTATAAGTAATTTGCTCTCTCAACATTCAGAAAACAAGACAAGCATTCTATATGATGGTGTTATACCTACTCTAGCATATATAATAAATAACATATAAGCATTTAAAAGCATCCATAGATTCAATACTCATTTAAATACACATTATTGGGCAGGAAAAGATATTTCTATTAATATAAAACAGAGATTACAATAGTGACAACCTCTGTCGGCACGTCCACGAATTGGAGAAACTGAGTCCTCCACTTGGGCCTCCACCACTTCAATCCTACATCTCTCGATAGCAAGCTCACAAGCAAAGAAAAGCTTGGGAAGAACACAAAGTGCTCCAAGGGACAAAGGGATGCAGACTCAAGTACAAGCTTCGGCAACAATGGACTATAGTTTTCTTGCTCTTCAATTCCTCCCCTTTCAATGTATCCAAAGGGTTCTTTATATAGTTCTTCAATGGGGTAATGTAAGGTCAAATCCGAGCAATCTCAAGGCATATAGAAGGCCAAGAGATAAGTGAATCAGATCCACATCAAGGAAAACTCCAAAACTATTTGTCCTTTTGCACACATCCCGATGTACGCAGGTTTGAGGGTAAAATCCATGTATATACGCGAGAACAGGTTTAAAAGTTGTGTATAACAAATAAGACATATTTTTAGGGATGATATTGGAAACATCAAAGGTACAAAAATGGTCCATGGGGTCCAAAGAGTCTGCAGAGGGATAGGGAAGTCCATAAAGGTGTGATCCACCATGTGTGGTAAAATCAACTATAACAGATGCCCCCTAATGTGTGAGGTCAGAGGGGTGATACGATGTCCGAAATACATTATCAGTCCATCCTAGAAGTGGAGTGATGAAGAACCAGGTGGAAGAACTAGCCATCCAATAATATAATACAATAATCAAACTTTGCACATAACTGCAAGTACATATAGTAGTCTCGGATACATAAGAGTACAATGGCCATGAATAGGCATGATACAAAATATGACATCTGTGGTCATCGCCATGTACAATATAGATAGATCAGAATCTCCATGATGAATATATAAAAAGGATCACGATCTCCATGAAAGTTGAAGATATACAATGGATCAAGATCTCTAGAATAGCTGAAGATATATGTCATACACTGGAATCAAGTCACGAGAGCTGAAATCTCATGAACACTGGCACGATCAAGGAGGTAAGATATATGAAATTCCACCAATCTGGAAGGTCTTCTACACAATCCGCTACGAGTACATGTCCTACTATGTGAATAGAGGTGTCGAGGTCAAACATAGTAGTCCATCGTCTGATTACTGGTCATTGATGTATACCGTTAACAGACGCGAGATCACCCACCAATAATGAAAATGGGAATAAAGGTACTAGAGTGCAAACTAACAAGTGCAAATAAATGTGTTGAGGTTGAACACTTGAAAGGATCCATCGATCAGGGGACATTTATGTATTCCCAAAACTGTCGATGGTGAGAGAACCTACCACTGATGACTGTAAGTCTCAAGGCACTCAAAATGACTCTAGATTCCTATCCCAGAATAAATGATCTGAATTCGATGGGATGAAATCCCCTGGAAGGAGGGAATTAAGGCATCCCCCATCATCCAACACGAGGTACTCAGCAAAGCTGTATAATGTGGAAGGACTAGATCATAATGTGCACAAACCAGTATTAGTACCGAGAATGGCCGACATGCAAAGTCAAGATAACTGAGGAATGGCCGACTTGGGTTTCAACATCCTTCGAACAAGAGCATAAAGGCAAATGGTGACTGAATGTAGGCAGCATAGACTCGATATACAAAACTGGGACATCTCTGTGACACAGGAGGCATTGGCAGAGGCTCCATAGGGACTGGAAGCTTAACGAGTCGGTGAAGATAAACTCAGAGAAATGAGTAGAATTCCTAAATTCCAACTATTAACCCAACCAACGGATGTGATATATAGTGCCCTGTTTGAAGGTGACATGAGTGGACTGCTGCCAAAGATAACATCTTTTCTTGTCGGCCTTTTTGAAATTTTTTTGGACTTTTTCAAATATTTTGAAAAGGTTGAAAAAGAATAAAAGTGGTTTATAATTACAGACTAGGAGTAGACAAGTGTCAAGGGGCAAACAAACTAGTTCCAAGCAGCGAAACATACCTATGCTTAATGCAAGGAGACATGTGCAAGATAACGACACTTGGGGGAAACTCCCCTCCTGGTGAAAAATGGGGAATCAAGCTGAAAATGATATGTAAAATGGCTTTGCTTGGCTGGACATGAGACAAGATCAGTCTATGGGGTCCAAAGAGTCTGCAAAGGGACAGGGAAGGCCATAAAGGTGTGATCCACCATGTGTGGTAAAATCAGCTGTAACAGATTCCCCCTAATGTGTGAGGTAAGAGGGGTGATACAATGGATGAAATACATTATAAGTCCATCCCAGAAGTGGAGTGATGAAGATCATGGTGGAAGAACCAGCCATCCAATAGTATAATACAATAATCAATCTTTGCACATAACTGTAAGTACATATAGTAGTCCCAGATACATAAGAGTACAATGGCCATGAATAGGCATGATACAAAATATGACATCTATGGTCATCACCACGTACAATATAGATAGATCAAAATCTCCATGATGAAGATATACAAAGGATCATGATCTCCATGAAATATGAAGATATACAATGGATCAAGATCTCCAGAATAGCTGAAGATATCTGTCATACACTGGAGTAAGTCATGGGAGCTGAAATCTCATGAACACTGGCATGACCAGGGGTCATCCCAATCAATAACCGCTCACACTGTCCCATGCTTAACTCCCGTGTAAGAGGAGCGTTCTGAGAAACACTAATTATATCAAGGATTTCTCTCTCACTTGGACAGACACCTAATTGTTTTGTTTAGTGATCTTGGAGAATTAACACACAATGAACTATTCCAAGACTCTAAATCCTAATCTTGTTCATGCACCCTAGAAAAGAAAAGAGTATAATTCATTTTATTAAGTGTTGATTTTAATTGGCTGTAATTACTCAAAGGGAAATGATCATACAGTTAATGAAGTTATGAATCGGCAGTGAAGTAAATATGTGTTATAGCGAATTTCACCACTCTAGGTGAATCACACTTTGAATGGCCTTCCCCTGTCCCGCTACAGACTCCTTAGACCCTATGGACCACTTTTTGTCCTTTGATGTTTCCTTGATCATCCCTAAAAACATATGAAAAATGATATACGCGACTTTTAAACCTATAGTGCGTATATATGTGGGTTTGACCACTAAAACTGTGTGCATCGGGATGTGTGCATAATCCAAATCCTTTTGGAGTTTTCCTTGACATGGATCCGACTCATTTGAATCCTAGCCTTCCCTATGCCTTGAGATCGCTCGAATTCGACCTTTAATTACCCCTTTGAAAAGCTATATAAGGAACCCCTTGGTACATTAAAGGCATAAGAGAGAATTGAGAGCAAAGAAACTATAGTCCATTGTTGCCAAAACTTATGCTTGAGTCTGCATCCCTTTGTCCCTTGGAGCACTAGTGTGTTCTTCCCAAGCTTGCCTTTTGCTTGTGAGCTTGCTATCGAGAGATGGAGGATTGAGGTGGTGGAGGCCCAAGTGGGGGATTTAGTTTCTCCGATTCGCAGACGTGCCATCAGAGGTTGTACCTTGTAATCTCTGATTTATATTAATAGAAATATCTTTTCCTGTCCAATAATGTGTGTTTGAATGAATATTTTATCCATGGTATTATGTCAAATGCTTGTACATTATTGATTATATATGCTAGAATAGATCTAACACCATGATATATAGAATGCTTGTATTGTTTACTTGTTGTTGAGGAAGTAACATATCAATTCAAGCTAAAGATTGAAAAGATCAACGGGGATCTACTTCAACCGTCCGGAATAAGGTATGAGGTCTGATCCTTTAGTGTTAGACATTTAATTTCTATTGCATATTGGAAAGGATTGATTTTTGGAGTCAAGCTATCTATTGTGGTACCCCAAGCCATAGGAATTTCTCTCCGTAACAGAATTGGCGACTCTGTAACAGTACACTGCAATGTACTCGTCGATAGTCAGGCCACCCCCTGGCCCACCACGGGAACGAAGGTTCACCACCTCCCCTCGTCTAGAAAGCCCTGTGATAAAGTATATGTCCTCCACCTCTATGGTGAGGGACATCCCATCAATATGAAAGGACTCCGAGTCTAGATACCAATAGTTTACCAGCATCTGTAGCAGTCTTGGTTTGGCCCTCAAACCACCAAGACACCAAAACTTGTAGAGCCCGCATGCACGAAGAGCTTGTTGATCCATTAAGTCGGATCTTACTGCTTCCTCTACTTCACTATGCTCACGCTCTCTCCACTCTAGCACCATCCTGCAAAAGAAATTGGAAATTTTCCCATTAGTTTAGTGAAAAATCATATGCGCGGCCTCATACGCGACTGTTTTGAAAACAACTGCGTATGTACGCGGGTTTGAGACCCTTTTCCACGTATATCCAGCCCTATATGCGGAAAAAGCCTCAATTTCCACGTGGGCTGTAGTGCTCATTTTAGGATGGCCTAAAAAACTCATTTGACCATGAAAATCTATAAAAATTATATCAAAATGCAAGAGGAGAGTATGAGTAAATACCTGGAAGAAACGGTTGTGAATTCTGCCGGCTGGATCTCCTGGAATTTGTAGTTGAAAATTAGAGCTCAAATGGGTAAAAGTTTCAAATGATTTATATTTTTTACTATTTATAGAAAAATTTTCAAATATTTGAAAATTTTTAGCCCATTTCCTATAGTTTCGACATTTTCTAACAATTTTGGACTGTTTTTGACATAATTGGTGTTGTAGAAGAACTTTTTCAGTGCCGTTTCAGCCGTTGGATTGACCCGTTTGTGCCGATCTCAGGGATCATGTCTAAACTGGCATATAGGTTAGGTTTCACCACCATTTGCATTTTGCATGACCTTGTGACCATATCACCATGACCTTAGGTACGAACCCACTCTATTATGTCACGGAACCTTCTTGTTGCTTTAGAAGTGGCATGATACGAGTGGTAGAGCTTCATCTTACATGGGTACTCTAGTTAGTGCCTTATTTGCATTTGGTGCCCATGTCGATGGTTTCTCCTTTAGGGTGTGGGAGTCCGTTGTATAGTACTGCCATGACATTTCGCAAGAGCCTCATACTCCTCTTGATCTTATGCTGCCCTATTTCCCTCAGGACTCTCTCATGTCAAGTTGTGAATGCATTATCACGAGCTTTGTCTGCCTTATTGAGCTTTATGCCAGCTCCCCTGACATTGCATTTCAGCCATATAGCCTGAGCTTGTCTCATATCTAGCCATGCAGAGCCATTTTTTATATCCTTCCCTCCTTGATTCCCTTTTTACCAGGAGGGGATTTTCCCCTGAGTGTCGATATCCTACACATGTATCCTTGCATTGAGCATAGGTATGTTCCACTGCTTGGAACTAGTTTGTTTTCCCTTGTGACACTCGTCTCGTCCTAGTTTGTAACTATAAAGCTAGTATAATTCTTTTTTCAAGCTTTTCAAATAACTAAAAAAGTCCAAAAAAAAATCAAAAAACCAAAAAGCCGGACAAGGAAAGATGTTATCTTTGGAAACTGTCGAGTCGTGTCTCCTTCAAACAGAGCACTGTATATCACATCCATTGGTTGGGTTATAGTTTGACTGTAGGAGCTGTACTCGTTTATCTGAGTTTATCTCCACCGACTGGTTAAGCGTCCAGTCCCTATGGAGCCTCTGTTGATGCCTCCTATGTCACAGAGATGTCCCAGTTTGTATATCAAGTCTATGCTGCCTTCATTTAGTCACCATACACCGTTATGCTCTTGTTCAAAGGAAGTTGAAACCTGAGTCGGCCATTCCTTAGTTATCTTGACTTTGCATGTCGGCCATTCCTGGTACAGTTACTGGTTCGTGCACTTTATGATCGAGTCCTTCCACATTATACAGCTTTGCTGAGTATCTCATGTTGGATTATGGGGGATGCCTTAATTCCCTCCTTCCATCGGATTTCATCCCATCGACTTCAGATCATTTATTCTGGGATTGGAGTCTAGAGTCATTTTGAGTGCCTTGAGACTTGCAGTCATCAGTGGCAGGTTCTCTCGCCATCGACAGTTTCTTGGGAATACATCAATGTCCCCTAATCAATGGACCCTTTCAAGTGTTCGACCTCAACACATTTATTCACACTTTTTAGTTTGCACTCTAGTACCTTGATTCCCATTTTCATTATCGGTGGGTAATCTCGCATCTGTTAACAGTATACATTAATGACCGGTAATCAGACGATGGACTACTATGTTCGACCTCGACACCTCTATTCGCATAGTAGGAAATGTACTCGTAGCGATTTGTGTAGAAGACTTTCCAGATTGGTGGCATCTCTTATATGCTACCTCCTTGATCATGCCAGTGTTCATGAGATTTCAGCTCTCGTGACTTGATTCCAGTATATGTCAGATATTTCCAGCCACTATGGAGATCTTGATCTATTATATATCTTCAGCCATTTTGGAGATCATGGTCCTTTGTATATCTTCATCATGGAGATTCTGATCTATGTATATTGTACGTGGCAATGACCACATATGTGATATCATGTATCATTCCTATTCATGGCCATTGTACTCTTATGTATCCGAGACTGCTATATGTATTTACAGTTGTATGCAGAGTTGTATTATTGTACTATGCTGATTGGTTGGCTGGTCTTCCATTTGGGATCCTTCATCACTCCACTTCTGGGATGGACTTATAATGTATTTCGGCCATCGTATGACCCCTCTGACCTCACACATTAGGGGGCATCTGTTATAGCGGATTTCACCACTCTCGGTGAATCACACTTTGTATGGCCTTCCCCTGTCCCGCTGCAGACTCCTTAGACCCTATGGACCACTTTTTGTCCTTTGATGTTTCCTTGATCATCCCTAAAAACATATGAAAAATGATATACGTGACTTTTAAACCTATAAGCGCGTATATACGTGGGTTTGACCACTAAAACCGCGTACATCGGGATGTGTGCATAATCCAAATCCTTTTGGAGTTTTCCTTGACATGGATCCGACTCATTTGACTCCTGGCCTTCCCTATGCCTTGAGATTGCTCGGATTCGACCTTTCATTACCCCTTTGAAAAGCTATATAAGGAACCCCTTGGTACATTGAAGGCATAAGAGAGAATTGGGAGCAAAGAAACTATAGTCCATTGTTGCCAAAACTTATGCTTGAGTCTGCATCCCTTTTTCCCTTGGAGCACTAGTGTGTTCTTCCCAAGCTTGCCTTTTTCTTGTGAGCTTGCTATCGAGAGATGGAGGATTGAGGTGTTGGAGGCCCAAGTGGGGGATTCAGTTTCTCCGGTTCGCAGACGTGCCGTCAGAGGTTGTACCTTGTAATCTCTGATTTATATTAATAGAAATATCTTTTCCTGTCCAATAATGTGTGTTTGAATGGATATTTTATCCATGGGATTATGTCAAATGCTTGTACATTATTGATTATATATGCTAGAATAGATCTAACACCATTATATATAGAATGCTTGTATTGTTTACCTGTTGTTGAGGAAGTAACATATCAATTCAAGCTGAAGATTGGAAAGCTCAACGGGGATCTACTTCAACTGTCCGGAATAAAGTACAAGGTCTGATCCTTTAGTGTTAGACATTTAATTTCTATTGCATATTGGAAAGGATTGATTTCTGGAGTCAAGCTATCTGTTGTGGTTTTCCAAGCCATAGGAATTTCTCTCCGTAACAATATGCACACCATAACAAACAATGCTAAGTGTAATCTTTGTCAAATGAAAAATAGGGTATGCTACTACATGATATGCATAAATATATATTCCTTTCTGAATGCCAATGCAATCCTTCCTATATGAAAGCCTAAATAAAACTCTCATCCAAGCAATCCAATGCAAGTACCTCCTCAAATCCATATGCAAAAAATGCAACTACCTTGTATTTTTCAATATAAAAGAATGAAAATTTTTCTCTCTCAACATTCAGCAAACAAGACAAGCATTCTATATGATGGTGTTAGACCTACTCTAGCATACATAATCAATAACATATAAGCATTTAAAAGCATCCATGGATTCAATACTCATTTAAATACACATTATTGGACAGGAGAAGATATTTCTATTAATATAAAATAGAGATTACAATAGTGACAACCTCTATCGCCATGTCTGTGAATCGGAGAAACCGATTCCTCCACCTGTTCCTCCACCACTTCAATCCTCCATATCTCTATAGTAAGCTCACTAGCAAAGGAAAGCTTGGGAAGAACACAAAGTGCTCCAATGGACAAAGGGATGCAGACTCAAGTACAAGCTCCGGCAATAATGGACTATAGTTTTCTTGCTCTTCAATTCCTCCCCTTTCAATGCATCCAAAGGGTTCCTCATCATTAGTGCTTCAATGGGGTAATGGAAGGTCAAATCCGAGCGATCCCAAGGCATATAGAAGGCCAAGAGACAAGTGACTCAGATACACATCAAGGAAAACTCCAAAACTATTTGGACTTTTGCACACATCTCGATGTACACGGGTTTGAGGGTAAAATCCACGTATATACGCGAGAAAAGGTTTAAAAGTCGTTTACAACAAATAAGACATGTTTTTAGGGATGATCTTGGAAACATCAAAATTAAAAATGGTCCATGGGGTCCAAAGAATCTGCAGAGGGACAAGGAAGGCCATGAAGGTGTGATCCACCATGTGTGGTAAAATCAGCTGTAACATATGCCCCCTAATGTGTGAGGTCAAAGGGGTGATACGATGGCTGATATACATTATAAGTCCATCCCAGAAGTGGATTGATGAAGAACCAGATGGAAGAACGATCCATCCAATAGTATAATACAATAATCAAACTCTGTACATAACTGCGATTACATATAGTAGTCCTGAATACATAAGAGTACAATGGCCATGAATAGGCATGATACAAAATATGACATCTCTGGTCATCGCCATGTACAATATAGATAGATCAGAATATCCATGATGAAGATATACAAAGGATCATGATCTCCATGAAATATGAATATATACAATGGATCAAGATCTACAGAATAGCTGAAGATATCTGTCATACACTGGAATCAAGTCACGAGAGTTGAAATCTCATGAACACTTGCATGGGCCTTATTCATCCATTGATGAAGTTAAAATGATGTCAAGTGAGACTATTAACCTGAATACTCAAGCACATAGTAATGACACCCCTCCAAAAAATAAAACTGATGAGGTTCCATCTGATAAACCTTCAACTTCCACCCCTCCTCCAAGTAACGGTCTTCAAATCGATAAACCAATGCCTGATGCAATTTTTCTCCCACCCAAGAGTACACTTCGTGAGTCCATTTTTAATCCTAACGCACATGCTGCCTAATACTACAATATAGTAGAAGATTTGGCCTAGGAATAATGCACTATGTCAGCTCTAGAGGTACTCCAAACTTGTCCCACACAACAACAAAAATTGCTAACAACACTTGGAGCTATGGATCCTGAGAATAGTAACCTCATTTCTTTCAAACTGGATGACTTTAAAACTAGGATCTCACATCAGTCGGCTTTCCATTTGTCCACAAAGGTTACTAAAAAGAATATCCACCTTACCATATTGGATGAGGAAGCCTCTACTTCGGTCATGTCTCTGTATTTTTGGAGAGGCATTGGTTTTCCTAAAATTAATCGTTTACCTACTACACTAAATGCCTTTGATGGTCGCGGATTTCAACCATATGGATTACTGCCTGCTCTCCATATTGAACTGGTGGAAAATCAGTCTCCATTCATGTTGAAGTCGTTGACGCTCCTTTGGATTACAACCTTCTCCTAGGTCACAATTGGTTCTATGTTATGCAAGCAGTAGCTTCATCCATTTTTCAGATTGTCCAGATCCCATTCCAAGGTAGGATTGTTACAATAGATTAGTTAGATTTCATTTCACCAACTGCTATTTCGAATGATGCAAACAACATTCCACTTCTTACTACCCCCCAATATCATAACATTGGAGTAGGCCTTCTTAAATACTCTTCTCTCATGGGAGTCTTCTCGTTGTCAAATCCTCCTCCTGTTTTGCAATCTGCATCCATAAATATGATTTCTGCATCTATCATATACAAAGGAAAGTCTATTACTAAGCCAACGTCACTTAGTCCTTTTGAGGAAGTATACAATTCCATTCAAACCACCAATGACCCCACCGTGAATGATTATTTGTTGGTGGCCTCAGATCAGTATCACCTACCATATTGGCTAGACAACCCCCCATCTCTAGATTATCTTTCGCATACACTCCCCTATGATGAATCCATGATGGAAGTTATGTACCTAGAAGAGATGCCTTGGAAATATCATCACCATAGATCTTCTTTCCTTCCCCCTTGCCATGTGGTAGAAGAGAAATTCGTAGCCACGGTTTCATCTAATATAGTCACAGACCCTCAGTCCCCGACCCTCATTCATGGTGTTGAATCTGAGGGAAATTTATGTAATATTACCAAAACCATTCCGGTGGATATATCAGTGAAACCTGGTGTTTCAGAGAATATTCAAATAGGCCAAAACTCTTCACCTTTAGAGGTTCAGTCTTATACGGCCTTATTCAAGGAATTTAGAGATGTCTTTTCTTGGACTTACGGAGAAATTCCAAGGATATATCCATCCATTGTCGTTCATGAGATTAAAACCTACCCTGGTGCCAAGCCAGTTCACCAAAAATTACACCAGGTACATCCGAGAAAAGCAGCATCCATCAAGGAGGAAGTTGAAAAAATTCTCAGGGCTAGTTTCATTTACCCCATGCCCTTGATTAAATGGGTGTCCAATATAGTTCCTATGAACAAAAAGTAGGGTACTATTAGGGATTGTATCAATTTCTGAGATTTAAATTGGTCTTGTCCAAAAGACAATTTTCCCAACCCCTATATCGATCAAATTGTCGATAACTATGTCGGGAGTGTCACCTTTTCATTCATGGATGGCTTCTCTGGCTATAATCAAATCGAAATTCTCCCTTAAGATCAACATAAGACGACTTTCATATGCCCATGGGGGACCTTTGCCTATCGAAAACTCTCGTTTGGCTTGAAACATTTTGGTGCTACATTTCAATGCGCCATGTCATATGCTTTTTACGATATTAAACACATTGTGGAACCCTATCTTGACGACTTGTCTGCTCATTCGAAGCAGCGAGATCACCACGTTGGTCATCTAAGAGCTATTTTTCTTAGATTTCGTGATTTCAAAATTCGTTTGATCCCACATAAATATGTTTTCTATGTCGAAACTGGCCGAATGCTTGGTTCCGTCGTGTCCAATGATGGTATCCATATTGATCCTTTGAAGATTGAATCCATCCTAGCTCTACCCGCTCCCACCAACATAACAGAACTCCAAATTTTGCAAGGGAAGGAAAACATTTTATATCTCATCTGCAACTATGTAGAAAAAACATATGGCTTCATGCAAATGTTAAAAAATGATACTCTTTTTGTTTGGGATGACTTGGCACAGCATGTGTTCAACAATCTCAAACATGCTCTTACGCATGCACCCATGTTACAACCACCTGATTATACAGGGGATTATTTCCTGTATGTGGTCGCATCCCTTTCGACTATTGGTATGGTCCTAGTGTATACTGACGAACACGACCAGGAACATGTGATTTACTATGCTAGTAAGAGTCTTCTCGACTCTGAAACCTGGTACTCGCATGTGGAGAAACTCACTCTAGCCATGGTTATCGCGGTCCAGAATTTCTGTCACTACATATTGCTCCACACAACTACTGTCTATGTAGATTCTAACCCCGTGTAATATGTCTTTACTCATCAAGTACTTGAGGGAAAATACTCACGCTAGATTGTTATTCTCTAGGAGTTCAAGTTGGAATTTGCTAAAACCACTTCTAAGAAGTCGCTCATTTTTGTTAAGCTCATGTGTGACCTTCCCTGTGTTACTGAGGAAAAAGAGCTCATCGATTCATTACCTGATGAATATTTTTTTCTCATTAGCATGACTGATACCTGATATGGAGATTTTATTCTCTATCTCCAAACTCAACGATATCAACCTAATGCCTCTCGCGATGAGCATCATCACATCTGCCACCAGGATAAGTATTACCTCATTATAAATGATACCTGATACTGTTGTGGTGTTGATTCCATATTACGACATTGTCTCACCCATGAAGAAGCTGAAATCGTCTTAAATGATTGCCACTCTGGAGCTTGTGGCGGTCACTTCTATGTGTTGGATACTGCCTAGAAATTTTGCATGCAAGGTATTTCTGGCCTTCAATTTTCAAATATTGTATTGAAACTATCAAGAAATTCCTGCCTTGTTAATTGTTTACCTCTAAGAAGTGCACCCATCTAGCTCTGCTTGATCCTGTCATAGTAGTTGGCCCTTTTGTAAAATGGGGCATAGACTTCATGGACTTTAGCCCTACCTCAGCTAGGAGGCATGGCTACATTATTGTCCTGATGATGGTTCCAGATTCAGAATTGAAATGTCGACCTAAAAATGTCTACTACGGATTGTCCGGAAAAACCCTACAACAATACATTATTGTGGCTGTGGATAACTTTACTAAATTGGTCGAGGCTATGCCCACATATGCTGAAGATGGAAAAACAACTACTTTGTTCCTTTTTAACCATATCATTGTTAGATTCGAGATTCCTAGGGACATTGTGAACGATCATGGGTTACATTTCCAAAATAAGATGATGGCAGAACTAAGTACAAAGTTAGGGTTTCAAAGTGATAACTCTACGAATTACTACCCATAGGCCAATGGCCAGGTTGAAGTGATTTAACAAAGTTTTAAAAACCATGCTTCAGCGGATGGTAGGGCAGGCCAAATCTAATTGGAACTTTGCAATTGTTTTATGCACTTTGGGCCTATAGGACTACTTTAAAATATTCCACTGGTTTCACACAATTTCAATTGGTAAATGGACTAGAGGATACTCTCCTGATAGAATGTAAAACTCCTTCTCTAAAGCTCGTTGTAGAAATTTTTCCTAACACCACTATAGAAGAAGAACAGTTTCTGTATCTAAACAAGCTTGACAAAACTCATCGTGACGCTGCCTTAGCAAATGAGGCACATAAGTGATAAATGAAATCCCAGTATGACAATTCTGTTCAAACCCGCACATTTAATGAAGTATACTTGGTCTTCACTTATGACCATAAACAGGATAAACTAGGAGCAGGGAAACTAGAATCTATGTGGCATGGGTCGTACATTATCAGTCATGTTTTGGAAAAAGGCGCATATGAGTTAATAGACTATGATATGATACCCTTGGGAGAGCCCCGCAACTGGCTCTACCTCAAAAGATACTATGCCTAGGTCATCTAGTATAGGCTCTTTGTAAATACTGTTTATATATTGTTGTGTGTATTATTTTAAAAAGTGTGGTTTTTTGTGTGATATAAGATGTGTTTTTCACAACCCTACTTATGTAAGTCCTATGTTTAATGGACATATGACCACTTTTATTGGTTTCATGGATGGTGCTAATTGTTACACGTTGAATCTTGCATCAGTGGCTTGGGTATTGTACTCTCCTATAGGTGATCTGGTGAGTTCAGGGGGTGTTTGTTTGGGTCCCTCCACCAACAATCTCGTAGAGTATCATGCGATGATTGGATTGTTTATGGAGTGCATAGATAATGATGTAAGAGAGATTAGGATTTACCTAGACTCAAAATTGGTTGTGCATCAGTTAAACTAAGTCTACATCCGAAACCCCCTACTCCTTCATACATTCTGAAGAGTTAGGCTCCTAGAAAGGTCTTTTGAGCAAGTTTTGTATAACCACATTCTAAGAAATTTGAATGCTGTGGCAGTTTCCTTGGTAACGTTTGTCCTAGATTGGTATATTGCTCATAGTTAAGTTCATTATAACATAAAAGCATGCATTTGAATTCATAAGTAGGCATACATTCACACATCACATTTTTCACACGTATGTAAATAAATTTTGTCATATATATATATATATATATATATACAATAAAGCTGAGATACAAAATGTGTTGAAGGTCCCTTTATGGGAATGAACCCCTCCTTTCTCAGGTTCGTAAAACATGTGAGAATGGACTCATCGCTTGATGAGCTACAACAAGTGTTTGTTACACTCTTTGAACTCGTAAAAACGAAAAGAGACACTCATCCTTCATGATGGGGAAATTAAGGGAAAGGGAATATTTTTTGCATTTTGTATTTATGGTAGCTCACAGTCCACCTTTGAACATGGCACTTGTCTACATTAGCATTTCTGAACATTTGGGTACTCAGCTTGTCTCTGATTCGATCCACTTCCGTGAGTCACCTTACTCCCTTGAGTCAATTCAAAGAATGTATTGTCGTATTCCTTGCATTACATCTAGTTTTTGTCTCGTCAAGTGAATGTTTCCAAGTCATTTTTCATGCCTCAAATTTTTCAAAGGATGTCTCTTCCGAAATTCAACTCATTAGTAACTTTACCTTCCTACAAAATTGGTCGTGAGTGAGTTAGTTTCATGGTTGTCTCGTCACTTCAAAATCAACTTTTGTTCCATGTTTCATGTCTATGATGGGGGAAACCTCATGGCCCTCCTTCAATGATTCTATTTGTGTCGAATTCAGCACATCGTCCAGGAACTAGATTCAGAAACCTAGTCAAGTACCTTGAAGCCTACATGCCTCAATGGTAGGTTTTTTCGCTTTCAACAGTAGGGTTTCATCAATGACCTATGATTGAAAGATTCTATCAAGTGTTTGAATTCAAAACATCTATTCACACTTGGGAGAATGTATTGAGGTACCTTGGGGGATCATTTACATTAATGGTGATTTCCCTTGCACTTGTTAACAGTATACATCAATGACTGGTAATCAAGTGGTTTCTACCATGTTTGACGTTAAGACATTTATTCACATGGCTAGAATCATATTGGTTGGGGATTGGAATGAAGACCCTGAGAAGTTAGGCTTCATCAACATAATTTCCTATCCTCAGGTTGTGATGGAAGATTGTTTGGAGTCATGACATGGATCCACATTGTATGTTTGGTGGCTGTGTCTAGTATTGGGTTCGGATAATATGAATCTACTTTTTATGTTATGTAGCCATGTTCCTCTCTCTACGTCATTGATCATGGATCTACAGTGTATTCTTGGTAGCCATGACATGGTCATCTTCATAGATTTGTAGTGTATTGGTCTATAGCCATGATTGAGTTAGAAAATTCAGTTATTGGTCTTATGTCAGTTATGAAATCATCTCTTACTTCCTCTAATACCGGATTGATGTCTAGCAAAGTATTTTACCTATCACATCCTTCTAGATTCATACTTTGCGGGGCATTCTGTTGCACCTTAAAATTCCATTGTTACTTGATTACCCTTCAGAGAGCCTTGTCAGAGATTCCTATGGTGACTTTTTTCCATCCTTAGGGAGACCAGTGCTTTTAATCAGTTATGACAGAGCACCATTGGTGCCCTGTCATGTTGATAAAATAGCGTCGGTGCCTTTTGTCTCTTAACACTAGGCATCGTTGATGATATTTCCCTGCAAGAAAAAAGCGTCGGTGCCTTTTCACCTTAAGCCAAAATCATCGATGGACTTAAAACATGAAAAAAAAGAATATTCTAGATGCTTCTGTATGAAATCCTACGTGGAGTTGGTTCCTACTAACTAGGGTGGCATTCTCCTTCCTCACCTATTGGGATCATCTCCTGTCCATTTCCTAAGTGAATATCATCTCATTTGGCCTATAAATGAAGCCTTCATGGAGTGAGTGAGGGGAGACAAAAGAAAACATCCTTATGTTGTTGGACTGAGATCTAGTTTAGAGGAAAGTTTGAGTGAGTCTATGTGTGAAGAGCTTGTTGTGAGTGAGGAGTAATGTAAGTCCATTTTGGAAGACAAAGCTGGAAACATCAAGGCTTTGATTGTAGCTTTACCGTCTTTATTCATTAATACAAAAGTGTTCCCCTTTCCTATATTTAATTTGTGTCAATATTAATTAAATATTGTCAGATTCCTTGATCACTAGCATAGATTGTTAATTTATCATGTTTCTCTCATCTTGTTGTGTTGTCTTTTGATATTTCTTTGCAGGTATTGAAGATTTCATGTAGAACAATGGAACAAGGGTAAAAACATTCAGATATGAGGTATGAGAGTGGTTTCATGTTAAGTAAATTAACTATCTAGGGAAAGGATATGATGTTTTGGTTTTTTATTCTATGCTTGTATCATAGAGGGTAGAGGAACAAGCGGTGTCCGCACCGGTTGCAGAATTCCTTGAAACATACATATAAGCATTCTAGGATCATAAGGGAGCGACATTCATGTAAGGAGGGAGGCCAGTATGCTATTATTATTAAATGTTCCATGGTGACATCTTAAAATACCCTACATATGCTAAGGAACTATATGCCTTGGCTCAAGCTGTTAAAAACTGGAAGCACTATCTAATGGGAAAGGAGATCATCGTTCATACTGATCACTCATCGTTGTAGTATTTACATGCCTAGAGTAATCTATAATAGACAAGACATTATAAATGCATGGTATTCTTACAATAATTCCATATAATCATCAAGTATAAGAAGGGAAGTACACGCAAGATAGCATGCATTCTCTCAAGGTAATCTACAACTAATATCATATATTTGGGAACTCTTATGCACATGGAACCTTTTACTCATGATGCATACAAGGAGGAATACACAAAAGTTGAGAACTTTACGGAGGTATTTTAAAAATTGAAAGCACAATCCCATGTAGAAGAAGGTGACAATAAGGATTCCTATCATCTCATAGATGGGTTACTCTACAAGCTAGACAAGAACCATGTTTCTAAAGGAAAGAGGTTGCAACTTATCAAAGAGGCACACACCTACAAAGTTGCAGGGCATTTTGGTGTAGTGAAGATAATTGCAAACTTATAGAGGTATGTTTACTGGCCTAGAATTCAAGAAGATGTAGCTCAATTTATTAGATGATGCATACTTTGATGTAAAATAAAGTCCAAAAATTGTAAGGAATATCTATACTATCCCCCTACGAGACCATGGTAGAGCATATCCATGGATTTTCAGGGAGGATTTACAACCACTAGGAAGGGACATGACTATTTATTTGTGGTACAAATTGAACAAGATGTGAATTCTTATGCCTTGTGAAAAGGATAACAAAAGACAAGAAGCAACAAACATGTTCTTTGAATAGGTCTGGGTGCACTTTAGGATACCAAGAAGCATCATCTCAGACACAGATACTAGATTTCGCAATACATTTTCGTCTACACTTTGGAAAAAGATGGAGATTTAAAATCATTCAAAGGATTGGGATGAAAATGTGATTTATATCTAGCACTCTTATAATAGAGCAATCTACACTTCCATTGGCAAGTCCCATTTTGAAACTTATTTTGGATACTTTACACTTTCACCTTTAGATGTTGTTTATGGACAACAAGGGGAAGTGAGGGAAGACACCACAAGTAAAGAATTAAGAGTTGAAAATTTCATTGATAAAATTAGGAAAATCCATTTCAAGTACAACATGCATTGAAAAAATTCATAGGAAAAATACAAAGGCTAGGCATGACCAACACAGGGTTGAAAAATCATTTAATGTGGGAGACAGAGTATGGTTACACTGGAACAAGGAAAGACTATAGGGTATTGGTAAGTAGATAAATACTTTGAGGTATGGTGTTTTTGAGAAGGTGGGAAATAATTCCTACATGTTTAGTATACCCCCACACATGTGCATTTACTCTATACTAAATGAGGAAAATATGGAACTATATGAACCTTCCATGTTGGACCAGGAACCTGAGCGGTACTTACCTTCTATAGAGGCATCAACACTAAAGGATTAGGTAGAGTTAGCATAATACATTGTCTTGCATAAGAAGTTTATAACTAATAGGATAGGACAATTATGAACTCTAGTAGGTGGGATTGAAAGGACAAATTCCATGCAAGGCTAAATGGTACTCCAAGGAGAAGGTAGAGGAAAAAAATTTCTCACATCATTCAGTAAAATATCTTGGGGACCAAAATCCTCCCAAAAAGTGGAGGAGAATTTGAAATTGATCAATATATAATTTATCACCTATTTTGAGCTTTTAGAGTCAAAAGATTGGATGAATTGACTTATAGGGCCCATTTTAGGGGCAGGTCTCACTTTTCAGACTTGGGGTAAAAAACCATCTTAGAAATTTCGAGGCAAATTTGAAGGCCTAAATGACACTTTTTTTCTCAATATAGTATAAAAATTGCCTCAAATGGAGTCCATATGAATAAGTTATGCCTCCCGCAAGTTGTCCTATCTGGTTGACAATCATGGTACCGAGTTGATTCCATGATAGCTCTCATTTTTCATGCATATGGATCTAGGCATGTGTGTAATTTCAAGAACATTTTAGAAGGTCAAAGACCCTAACCCTAATCAATATTTTGGGTATGAAAAAACCCTAAAATTAACCCTAGACGACTATTGGACTATGTTAAATACCGAATAGTTAAGAGAGAAGGGGTTTGTAATAACCCAAAAATTCATAAAAATTTAAAATTTTTCATGTGACATAAAATATCTAATATCACCGCTAAAGTACCATTAATGGTTAGCAAATAATAAAACAGTTGGTAAGGGAACGGAGAGTTGCGTCTTTATAGGATTTGTACAATCTAAAGGCTTTTCCTTGATAGTTGTGTTAGTACTGTTTTCGACTTAGCAGTTGTAATTCTTCCAGAAGTATAAAAGAAATTTGCATTTTATTGATGCTAGATATACTATTTATTTCTTTTGTCAAGTAGGGAAAGTTTCTTATGTGTGATTGGGGCTTACTTATCTTTTAAGCTAACATAGTGGGACTGATGGTTCCTTACAGGTTTAGCAGGTAAGCGTATGTTCCATTAAATTAATGTTTATATTCAAGTCAAGAAGATACTTCCCTAGCATGTTATGATGCTAGACTATAGATAAGTTACCCATGACGATGATAAATCTAGAAGGACACGTGGAGGATCAAACTTATTGTTAAGTTGACTTTGGTTTTTACCCTAAACTTCATTTGTAAGAGTGTGAGGGTTTATTGTCTAGTGCGACTGAGCTGGGAGCTCGTGACCGCCAATACTCCTTTCTAACCTCCAACTTTCCATTTTCACTGTGAGCTTGGTCTCGGGATAAGTAAGAGCTGGTTTTTAAGTGTTTATGAAATCTACGACCTTTGTCGAGAATTGCTTGAGTGGAACAATCATTTTCCTTCACCGAATCGAAGATTTAGTTGTTAATTCGGACAGGGATAGAGATGACTAAAGTACTCTTCGATCTCATGGGAGTATTGCTGGTTTACCTTTAGTTTCGCACTGAGGGTTTCAGTGGTAACCGACACTATAATTTACCAGGGTGGTATTCCTCTTTCAGGTGCCATCGAGCTGCCCCAACTATTTGCATTCATGACTTCTCCAATGCCTTCTTATCATGTAAACTGTCGGTCCATGTTCTTTACTGCATAAAAGTTATAAATCTCAAAACACATTTAATTACTATAAATAACACTTATTCTTTTGTGCAGGTTCTACTTACGAAAAATGGGGTTAGCTAGAAGCACAACTGTCCCATACACGGCTTCATAAACCCTGGTAAGCCCCGGTTGCAGATGAGAGTTTTCTCTTGCATTTGATGTGGTGGTCTGATAAGCCAGAAACTCCATTGTTGGTTATGGAACAACCTTGGTTTACATGTTAGGATGTTCCTTCTGGTTTGCTTGTTTTTGTATTACAAACCCCAAAGGATATTGTGTGCAAGAATGTCGAAGGCTATTGTAGCCGTGACATTAAGGTTTTAGTAATAGTGCCCTTATGGCTTGGATGATGTAAACTTCTTTGCTTTTATCTTAGAACTCAGTTCTGATCCATGATAAGGCTGTTCGATCTCTGTCTGGTTAATTTAGTTTTTATATGGATTTTAATGGTGGAGAAAAAGACTGTTAATCAGTCGAGACTTGTAAACTGATATAGGGTTTTTACCTGTCATGAATGAATAGTTATTGTTTTGTTATATTACTTTGTATAGTTAAGTTTTAAACAGGCCTGAGACTCGACCTATAATTATAAAGGCCATAATCCATTACTCTTAATTTATTTCGTTTCTATCAATTTGTTTATAGTGTTATTTAAATTTTCCTTTTTACAAATATTTTTTTAAAAGTAATAATTGATAGTAATTTATACTATTTAAATTTTGACAGTATTCTTAGGTGAATACAACACTCTATTTCTCTCTCAGATTTGTTATTATTTGTAGATAACCTACAGTTCTGAATGATATGGATTTATACAGAAATGTTTTTTTTAGTTTTTTTTTCCTATTATTACTTTTAGTAATAAATATTTACAGTTGTTAAATGTTAGGTTATGATTATGAATGTAAAAGTATGTTTTTAGGGATTAAACCTACCTCTTGTAAAACCCTAAGTAAGTTTGGAAGATTACGTTAAAAACATATGTATTACTGAATAGATTGTAAAATATGAACTTGAAGTAATTTATTAACAAATCCTATGGATTACTATCTTGGTTAAAAGTCTAGTATTATCTTTTTACTGTTCCTATGTTTATTTGTTTAACTTTGTCTATTGTGTTTATAATAATTATTAGTACTAATGATAGTTCTATGGTTAGTATGATTACTAAAGATTTATATATATATATATTCAGTTCTTTGTCTGATGCAGATAAATTAAATAGATATATTATGTACTGATGCTTCTAAAGAATGAATCATATGCAAAC
The DNA here is from genome assembly GCA_001517045.1 of Pseudotsuga menziesii. NCBI lineage: Eukaryota > Viridiplantae > Streptophyta > Pinopsida > Pinales > Pinaceae > Pseudotsuga > Pseudotsuga menziesii. Next base: position 1,177,142 of record LPNX010555823.1, on the reverse strand, counting down.
TATAAAAGAAATTATTTACATTTTTCATTCAGAGTTAATAAAGAATCATCACATCTACTTAATCAACCAGCTATACTAGAGTACTGCCTATACAAGGCGTGGAAAAATACAGTATGGTAATTTTATTTTATTTACTACTCATTTAGAAATAATATTACTGTCTTTAAGACATAATCTAAATATCCCTAATTTATCAATACACAATACTCTATTCTTTGTAAACCCTAATCAAAACAATAACATGCATTTCTTTGAAAACTAATAATCATTTGTTGAAAACAATAAACAAATTATAAATAACCTGAACAAATAAAAACCTGTAAAATGATGAGGTGACAACAGCTTAAGGAGGTTGTTCCTCCCAACCAACTGCTGGAGAAAGCTTAGCCTGCACTTCCTTAGGATCCCTGAGCCTGTCTCCTGGTCCTCCTGATAGAGTACTAGGTGAAGGATGTATCCTTAAGACATTCTGTCACCTGACTAGTCAAATTATAGTAGTAACTCAATCCTGCTTACAGCAGTAAGAACTTCATCCTTACAGCTACATAAGTTCAATTCTCAGTAGTTAACCCCACAAACTCACTTCAGTAATCCCCTCCATCGGATTTCTCTTGTGCACTTCATTCACACTGAATGACCACTTGTCCAGAATGAGCAGCCTCAACTGTCTTCAATGGGAAATCTTATAATAATGAGCCACCTGCTACAATTCCACTTTCTTGGGGAATCGTGACCACACATATAGGGAAGTTGCCACCTGCAACAGTTAGAAGTAGTTTGAGGATGCTACAACTTGTCAGCATACTCTCCACCCAGTCTCCTCCACCAAGTGACCAGTTAACACTCTTTTAACAGCTTCCCTAAGCTGTTGTCTCATCATTTATTTATTTATTAATAAATATTATAAAATACATTAATTATCCTTGACCCCACTTAGTCATCAATTACAATCTTAGCATTAAATATAACATAATGTTCCTCAGTAACATAAAATTGTTTTTCAAATTGGGGCATGTGACATACACACCCCCTTAATTTATAACATCGTCCTCGATATTATTTATTCCTCGTCCTTAGAGTTCCCTTGAAATAGAGTTGGATATGCATCCTGCATATGAGTTTCCAATTCCCAGGTGGCTTCTTTTGGACTAAGGTGCTTCCATTGCACATGCACCTGACCAATGGTACGATTTCGAAGCGAGATCTCCCTCCTTTCGAGGATACAATCCGGTTCCACCAGAAAATATCCTTAGGGTTCCACCTCCACATCGTTCCAATTAATAACATGAGTAGAATCATGTACATATTTTTTTAATACAGAAATATGGAAAACATTGTGAACTCTTAGATTTGGTGGTAGAGCTAACTGATATGCTACCTGTCCTATCCTAGACAGTATTTCAAAAGGACCACAATATCAAGGTGCTAGCTTAGCACAATTACCCAACCTGAGAGAACTCTTTTTAGGTCTCACCTTAATAAAAACATGTTCACCTACCTAGAACTCCTTTGGAGTTCGTTTAAGGTCTACTTGCATTTTCTGTCGATCTTGCGCAACTTTCAAGTTATCTTGCTGCAACTTTCTTCCCAAATTTTTAAAATTTTGGACCCTCCTTGTTGATTTTATCTTTCCTGGTTTTATTGGTTTCCTGAACTCAGTTGTTCCTTTGCTACAATTTTGGATTTTCCTGAGTTTGAATTGAGTTCAATTATTTGCCACTTTCGGAGAATGAATGATTATTTTTTGTCTACAAATGCTTTTGACTGTGAAGTTTGAAGTTTTTTGACTTATGGATTGATTTCCTTTATCACTGTCGGAGGTCGTTTGAATAGTGAATTGGGGCAGTAGTTCTTTATGCAGCTGCCATTGCGGAAGGTAAATTACGAATGTCCCGATGGAAAGTCTAGTTTTTCGTTGATACGCTTTTTGTTTCATTTTAATGTCAGCATTTTAGTCTTCTAAGTTGCCGTCGTTTCAGAGGGTAGATGGAAAACGTTCCAATGGACAGTTCTGATTTTCGTCAATGCCTTTGTTTTATTGATCAAACTTTTCGTTTGCAATGTTTTTTTTTCCGCTATCGGAACGGTGTTAATGATTAATTGGAGCGTTAGTCCTTTGTGTTTCCGACACGGCGGCATCATTGAGCCTTTGGTTGCTGATACATACTCCCCAGAGCTTCTGATTGTTGATAATTCTTGTTATTACGGAATCCATTGTCTGTCCACCTTCCACCGTTGCAACTGCATATTGATCTATTCTGCCAATGCATTGTGATTAGTCCCTCCGATCTCCCTTGCATGTATGGCAGCTTTTAGTATTTTATTTCGCCGAAGTTTTATTTTCCCTGAAACCTTTAGTCTATATGGTCTCTGTCGTTCCGGCAGCTTAGTGAATTCACCACCTGACTTATAGTGTTTTTGCCCACCGATGAGAGTTTTGTTTTCACCCGATGCTTAGAATTTTTCCCGTTAATGAGGGTTTTCCCACATTTCTCGTGTGCTTTTACTATGTTTTCGATGGCGGTTACTTTGTATTTTTTCATGCTTTCTTTGGAATATGTCGAATTGGTCCAGATGTGGCCTGGATTAAGATAGAGAGTCTGTTTTTTGGACTTGTGTTTTAGTTTGGACAGTGGATTTAGCGGAGTTCAAGATACTAACTTGCAGGATTTTCTTTGCATTATCATGTTTCTTTTCATGCATTAAATTTGTTTTTCATTTTACAGAATGCATGTATTAGTGCAGTTGTGTTACTTTTTTAAACGCTAGATGGTCTAAAATATGCTATGTTCATGACAGGGTGACTACTGCAAGCAAGATATGTCTAAAAGTCAAAGCAGAAGGGAGGCAGAAAGGGAAGAAGAGGCTGAAGCATAAAGAAGCGAGATAGAAAAGGAAGGATAAAGTGAAGGTCTGAAATCAACAAGGTCTAAAAGGACCAGCGGATTCGATAGCAACAGAGACCCGGGCTTGGGAAAAGTTTATCACTGATCAAGTTGGTCTCTCGTTATAAAAGTGTTATTAAATTTCAATGAAATGTAACGTATTGTATAAATCATGAGCTCCCACTAAAAGAAAAGATTGTGGGATTGAATGGTTGGGGAAGCCCAAAGGTCACCCGAGGGGAAACCCAAAGGTTTTGGTTGTTTTTATATAGATATAGGAGAGTTAGTTGTAGAAATGGACTTTTTCCCAGATAGATTTGTGAGAGTATGATGTAAGAAGAACTATTTCCTTTTGCATAGAGAAATTACAAGTTTCATGTTGGAGAAAGCTTTGTGGAAGGTTTCAAATGTTGTGCTATGGATTTATTGAATGTGAACTATTTTTTTTCAGCTATTATCCATTAACTGTGAGATCGTTCTAAATCTTTGAACCTATGTTCTTGTTATGAATGCGCTATAGTTTATTCTATGAAATTTCCACTGTGGGTAATGAATGCTTTTCATAAACAATAAGCTATCTTGTTGTTCATATATCTATAAATGTTCATGTGTTTTGAAATAAGTAACAACTATCTGTGATTTTTCTTAATGCATGCGCAAAATACATTACTCATTGATAAATGATAATCGTGCTCCCTAGGGATAAGTTAGGTAGTTAGTTTTTTCTTGTTGTGTGTGATTTAGATGCGAGAGAGCTAAGACGAGAGGTAAGAACCTGTGCATCACATTATGACCGCTCCTCTTATTCTCTATCAATTTGCATTTTTAGATAGGCACTTGCATCTCATACTTAAATACAAAAAACAAAAAACATACACGGTGGATCGAACCGTAACTGGTAAAACCTTTTATTTTTGTTACTTGACCTACGGTAGCCGGACCGTAAACCAGACGGATTCCCCATATCAAACAGTAATGGGCTAGTTGGGAACGTTTACTGGGGAGAATCCCTAACTATCGTTACCTATGATTTTCCAGGCCTCAACAATTTTTGGCACTAGAAGGAGGGAAGCCAGTGCATGGCTGGCCAAGGAAACCCATTTCCTTGAGATTATTCCACCAGTGACAGTTCTGAAAGCAGTTTGTTTCCCAATCCAATTCCTGAAGAGAAGGGTAAAGAGCATCTATATTCTCTCGATAACAAAGTAGTTAATGATCTGAGAAGATATACTAGGGCATATGTGAAGAAGATTGGAGGATTACCAATTATTCTTGTCTTACCCATAAGAGAATATTGGAAGAAAGACCACCCTATAGTGGAAGACGCAGTGTTGGTTGGAGATTTTGAAGAACTGGTAGAAACAACCTTACAAGAAGTTGTTCATCCTTTGAATCAAGTGGGCCCATATACGCCTTACTGTTCACCTGTCCATACCCCTCTTCACTCACCACCTCATTCTCCACCCAGACTCATGGAAAACGTGAATACAAATCAGCCACCCAACCCACCAAATTCACCACCTGCTTGGAGGGCTAGGTCACCTTTAAACCTGGCACCCCCTTTACATAACTTACCTCAGGATTTTGAGAAAATGCTGCCCAAGTTTGACCCAAGTGAAAATATTTTGGTAGATGATCATTTGCAAAGCTTTTACTTGGATATAGAAGGACTAAGGGCTGGAGAACATGAAGAAGTAGTTTGTAGATTGTTTCCACATACCCTAAAAGGAGCAGTAGCCTCATGGTATTTTCCTCTTCCTGCAAACTCAATCCCAAACTGGGGTATGTTTGAAAGAATATTTAGAAGTAAGTATGCAATCCAAAAAACTCATGCAGTGTTAATTAAGGTGTTGTGCTCTTTAAAGAAAGAAAGAAAAGAAAAAGTGCATAGTTTCACCCAAAGGTTTGCTACTTATCTTAAGAATTTTTCTGCAACTGATAAACTGTCTGATAAGGTTTTGATTGAATACTATACTTTAGCTTTAGGGCCTGACTTGGCCATGTTTTCCAAGATGCAAGTCAAACCTACGTTGTCAGAAACTTATGAAGAAGTGGAGAGAGTAGAAGCTGAAAAAGAGAGCATAGAAGATTATCCTGAGCAGTCGGGATAAAAAACTTTGGGTAAGAAATCCTTATTACTGTCTAAGACTAAGGAGGAGAAGTCACATGACTTTGAAGGAATGTTGAAAATGATGCAGAAACTATCTAACAGAATAATATATTTGGAAAAGGAAAAAGAAGCTCAGAAATCTTATAAGCCTTACTATAAAAGGAGAGAGGACAACAATCAATCTAAGCCTCCTCCACATAGTCCCACATCAATGAATTTAACGGAGGTAGGGATGGATAATTTTTGCACCTTTCATCAGCAGCCTCATTCTGAGAAAAATTGTCCTTAATGGATCAATTCAATGACATTAGTAATGAATCATCTTTTGGACTCCAAATTAATAGAAGATGATGAGGAGGAGGAAAAGGGTAATAAATCCACCGAAAAACAAGAGGATGATGCTCTGGTTTTATGGGACTGTGTCTCGATGTTTGATACCGAAGAAGAAGGCTATCTAAAATAGGAGGAGATATCAGAAACGTGACAACAAGAAGTCAAGGTGTGATAAAAGAGGACAGATCAGTACTCCCAAAAATTAAGAGACTTCAAAAGAATGTAAAGAAAATTCAGAGGAGCACCACAGTTGATAAAATACCTGAATTCACCATTATGAGTGAAAATCCAAAGAAAATTAACATGCCTGTTAAGCCCGTTAAGCCCGTCGAAGAAAAAATTGATAATGTAAAGAAGAATCTTGAAGAACATAAGATGGAATATAATATTGTGGAAGATAATAAAAGGGCTAAGGCAAATATCTCACTGTTTTAAATGTGTAATATGCCTCAGTAGAAATAAAAATTGTTAAAGGCATTTGAAGTACCAGAGAAAAAGCTTCCCACTGACAATCAACCTGAAGAAGAAGAAATTGGGGAAGCAAGTGTGGGAGGTAAGTCTAAATTCAAAACACCACCTTTTATCCTAACTTTTGAAATTTTCAACCATAATGTGCACAACTATTTAGTAGACTCAGGGGCATCAGTTAATGTTATGCCACTTTCAGTATATAAGAAGATAAATGGACAACCTAAACAATCTACTTGGCAGGTCATTCAGTTAGATAGAGCAGCTGTGAAGGTAATTGGGGAAATTGAGGATGTTTTGATTCAACTATCTTCAAATGAAAAGGTATGTCAATTCATCGATATTGTAGTAGCAGACATACCTGAGGCTTATGGACTTGTTTTGAGTCGGGATTGGTCAGCAAAGCTAAATGATATTTTGCATTAGATTGGTCACATTTGTGGTTGCCTTATAAGGGAAGTCCCAATCAAATAAAAGTATTAAGAGAACCCCATATGAAGCACAATGTTACTCAGGTGGATGGTAAGAATGAACCAATGAATTATGTGTTGGGAAATTACTTTATTGAGCTTGAAACGAGAAATTACCAAGCAGAAGAATCCAGCAGTACACCAGACACACAGCCCGATCCCCTTTGATTTTCACGGGCTAATGAATTTGACTGTAAAATAGTAGACATAGTTTCAGATGTAGTTTTGGATTCAAGTACAGTAGAAGTAGATAGTTTTTGGACACTTTTTTTTATGGATCTAAAACTTTGGAAGGATCAGGAGCTGGCTGTGTCCTGATTGATCCAAAGAAAAATAAACATTTTCTTTCATGTAGATTAGAGTTTGAATGTACCAATAACACAGCCGAATATGAAGCATTAGTTCAGGGACTAAGAACAACAATTGAATTAAAAGTAGAAAATCTGAAAGTGTATGGGGATTCTGAAATAATTGTAAAGGAAATTCAAAAACAGATACATTGCATCTCACCTCATTTAAAAGCTTATCAGAATGAAGTGTGGGATTTGCTGACAAATTTTTATGCATTTAATGTTGTATCCATTCCTAAACTTAAAAATGCAGAAACTTACTTGTTAGCTACCTCAGTTGCAAGGCTTGTACCTTCAAATAACAAGTGTTCTATTGAATTAATTTTCAGGCTTTCGGTTCTAGACATGATTACTAATGTACAAGTTTTTGATGATGATCAACAAATCTTGGAATGTTTGATGAATGATGAAACTTTCAAAGGGGCAATTATCGATGACGAAGAACACCAAGCTGAGTTAAAATTAGATAACTTCATTCCTAAAGGGGTTAGGACCTTAGAGCAGATGTTTGATTTAGAGAGCAAATGTCAAGACTCATAGCTCGTCTTTGCAATTCAAGCTGATAAATGTGGGAACTGAAGTTAAACCCAAATATGTAAATTTGGGAAAGTGTTGTTCCCTGGGTGAAAGAAATTAGTTCATTAGTTTGTTCAAATAGTACAAAGATGTATTTTCCTGGACATATGAAGAGCTTAAAACATATGACACCAAGATTATACAACATGTCATTCCTATTAGATCTAGAGTCAAGCCTTATCAGCAACCTTTGAGGAAGATGCATCCAAAACTGGAGCCTTTAATTCAGAGTGAAGCGAAAAAATTAGTGGATGCCAAAATTATATTCAAAGTCAGACACTCGGAATGGGTTTCAAATTTGGTACCAGTAAGGAAGAAATCTGGAGAGATCAGGCTATGTGTGGATTTCAGAAACCTAAATTGTGCTTCAGATAGAGACAACTATCCAGTCCCACCCATGGAGTAGATATTGCAGATGGTTCCAGGTTCTGAGTTATTTTCATTATTAGATGGATTCTCTGGCTATAATCAAGTGTTAGTAGCTGATGAAGATAGACTAAAAACTACATTCAGAACAAAATGGGGAACTTTTGCTTACAGAAGGATGCCCTTTGGACTCATCAACGCTGGAGTTACTTTCTAGAGGGCTATGGATATAGCTTTCCACGGTCTAATTGGCCGTAGTGTTGTAGTATATCTCGATGATGTCATGATATTTTCAAAGAAGAGAGAAGAACACGCATTCCATCTAAAACAAATTTTCGAGCGTTGTTGAAAATATGGCATCTCACTGAATCCAAGGAAATGTGTGTTTGCGGTTATAGAAGGAAAGCTATTGGGTCATGTGGTTTCTGAAAAGGGGATCTCCATAGACCCAGAAAGGATTAAAGCTATCGAACAGATCCCTTTACCCCATAATAAAAATGGTATGCAATCATTCATGGGGACAATAAATTTTGTGAGAAGGTTTGTACCATATTTCGCTCAAATTTTTAAACCTTTGCAGCAAATGGTGAAACAAAGTGTACAATTCAAGTCGACTGATGTAGAGAAGAATTCATTTAGTAAAATAAAGACCTCTATTTCTCACGCACCATCTCTCAAAAGTCCAAACTTTGAAAAGGATTTTATTTTGTACACTTTCACATCTCACGATTCATTAGCAGCGGTTCTTACTCAGAAGGAAGATGGGGGAGATGAGTACCCCATATCATTTATGAGCACTGGTCTACAGGGGGCCGAATTGAATTACCCAGCTATGGATAAACAAGCTTATGCAGTCTTCAAAGTGATAAAACAATTTAGGCCATACATACTTAAGAACCAGACGAAGGTAATAGTTCCACACCCAGCTGTAAGGTCTCTTTTCATACAAAAGGAATTAGGAGAAAGAAGAGGCAACTGGGTAACAACTTTACAAGAATATGACCTCGAATTCAAACTAGCATCCATAGTTAAAGGGAAAGGACTGTGCAAACTAATGGCTGAATTTAACAACAATGAAGAAAACAATTGGGAGAATGAAGCTAAGTTACATATGATGGATGTATGTCCTCTTTTCACAGCTCTAGATTCCTGGTACCGAGACCTTCTTCATTACCTTCAGGAAGGATTGTTGCCAGAACATTGGAATTCCAAACAGTGAAGAGTGTTGCGCCTTAAATCAGATGCATATCAGATCATTGATGGAATTTTATTCAGGAATAATTATGACGGAGTCCTTCTCAGATGCTTAGAGAAAGAAGATGCAAAGAAAGTCATAACAGAGTTACATGATGGGTCTGCTGGAGGTCATTTTTCCAGAGATACAACAGCCCATAAGATTCTCAGAGGCAGATACTATTGGCCCACACTGTTCAAGGATGTGCATGCCCATGTCATAAAGTGTGATATCTGCCAGAGGTGTGGGGGAAGACAAGCCAAAGCAGCAGGACCATTGAAGCCGATGATGATAACAGAACCATTTGAGCAATGAGGAATTGATATCATTGGGGAGATAAAACCAAATTCTTCCTTGCAACACAAATATATTTTGACGACAACTGACTACTTCACTAGATGGGTCGAGGCAATTCTGTTATGTAAAGTGAATGAAGATGCGGTCATGGATTTCTTGCAAGATCATATTACGACCAGGTTTTGGGTTCCAATTTCCCTGGTTTTCAATAATGCTACTTATTTTTCTTCTATTAGATTAACTGCTTTTTCTCATGAAAAAAGAATTAAGTTGCACTATTCTGCAAACTACTACCCATAAGGGAATGGTTTGGCAGAATCTACAAACAAGAATCTGATTAGGATCTTAAAAAATACTATGATAGAAAACCAAAGAAGTTGGCATTTAGCATTATCGAATTCTCTTTGGGCTGATAGGGTCACACCCAAGAATTCCTTAGGTGTGTCACCATATACCCTTGTTTATGGAAAAGAAGCTATCCTTCCTCCTAACATTATGCTACCATCTTCCATAATAGCCCAAGCATCTAGAGGCACAGATAACGAAATCCTGCAAATTAGAATCAATAATATTTTGAAGGCGGAGGAGTCTAGATCCAGGGCCAAAGAACGTTTTAAACATTAATAGGAAGTAATTAAACGGTGATTTGATAAACATAAAGATGGAAAAAAGGAATTTGAAGTGGGAGACCAGGTTCTTAAGTGGGATCACCCACATGATGAAAAGGAGAAACACACGAAGTTTCAACAGTTATGGGTAGGCCCTTTTTCAGATTGCAGCAAAAATTGGCCCCTCAACCTACAAATTGCAAGATTTACAGGGGTGGGAAGAGAACTTACCAGTTAATGGTTTAGTTCTCAAACCTTATGTTTCCTTATTTTTGTTTTTGTTTTGTACATAAATAAACTAATTTAGTTGTTTATTTTTATTTACCTTATTTCTGTTGTTTTTTAGATTTTGATGGATTTAAATAAAAGAAGCAAACTTTTGGTTGCATGGAGAGCATTAGAATTCTGGATTAACTAAAATCCTTTACTCTAAGACTGTGTACTTTTGTTTTATCTGAAAGAATTTCTTCTAGGTTAGCAGTTTTCCTAAATGGCTATGAACCCATTGAAGTCCTACTTAATCCTTGTAAAATAACTCAGGATCAAAATGTATGGAACACTATTTCGAGGCTCCATCCATCTCACATTTAAAAAATGTCTTAGGGGGTGACAACAAAAGACCCATGGAAAGGAAGCAAGGTAAATAGTATATTATATAAATAATCCCCTGCCAAGAATTGAAAGAAAAAAGGCAAATAAGAGTCAAGAATCTCCTGAGAAAGCAATATGTATCAAAACAAAGTACTAAATCATATGAGTACAAGATTTCCAAAGTTCTTCTTCGTCCGTGAGCTGAAAATTAAATACATCTCTCACACAAAAGGACACTATGGATAGAGGAGCCTGAATAAAAATTTAGAAAGAAAGGCATGCAGGAGGACTCAAAAATGACAAAAAGGTCCAGAAGCACAAAAAGTGCAAAATGGCATGGAATAAGGAACAAATGAATATTTCTGTTTAACATATGTTACAATCCTGTGGTGTCCAAGCTGGAAACTACCCAAAGACAGAGGTAAAAAAATGAAATTCATATTCCTAGCCTCAAAAGAGTTATCTGCACTTTTAAATCTTGGTTCCCATGATCCCTAAATTGGACCGATATCAATTATTAAAGTACATACATTTTTCATTTGGGAAACCCAGACATCTAGAAGAATTCAGCATGCTAGTATTTATCGTCAAAACAGTCTGTTGCTCAAAGAAGAAGTTTTCTAGAGATCTGGGCTCACCAGATAGTCGCCAATTGTTGCAGCTGCAACTTTCTTCCCAAATTTTTAAAATTTTGGACCCTCCTTGTTGATTTTATCTTGCCTGGTTTTATTGGTTTCCTGAACTTAGTTGTTCCTTTGCTACAATTTTGGATTTTCTTGAGTTTGAATTGAGTTCAATTGTTTACCGCTTTCGGAGGATGAATGATTATTTTTTGTCTACAAATGATTTTGAATGTGAAGTTTGAAGTTTTTTGACTTATGGATTGATTTCCTTTATCACTTTCGGAGGTCATTTGAACAGTGAATCAGGGCAGTAGTTCTTTATGCAGCCGCCTTTGCGGAAGGTAAATTACGAATGTCCCGATGGAAAGTCTAGTTTTTCTCCGATACGCTTTTTGTTTCATTTTACTATCGATGTTTTAGTCTTCTAAGTTGCCGCCGTTTCGGAGGGCAGATGGCAAACGTTCCGATGTACAGTTCTGATTTTCGTCGATGCCTTTGTTTTATTGATCAAACTTTTACTTTGCAATGTTTTTGTTTTCGCTATCGGAACGGTGTTGATGATTGATCGGAGCTTTATTACTTTGTGTTGCCGACACGGTGGCAGCATTGAACATTTGGTCGCCAATACATACTCCTCAAAACTTCTGATCCTCGATAATTCTTGTTATTGCGGAATCCATTGTCTGTCCACCTTCCACCATTGCGGCTGCGTATTGATCTATTATGCCGACGCATTGTGATTAGTCCTTCTGATTTCTGATACCTGTATGGAAGCTTTTAGTATTTTATTTCGTCGACGTTTTATTTTTCCCCAGAACCTTTAGTCTATATGGTCTCCATCATTGCGGCAGCTTAGTAAATTCACCACCCGATTTATAGTGTTTCCGCCCACTGATGAGAGTTTTGTTTTCACCCGATGTTTAGTATTTTTCCCACCTTTCTCATTTGCTTTTACTCTGTTTTCGATGGCAGTTACTTTGTCTTTTTTCATGCTTTCTTTGGAAGATGTCGAGTTGGTCTGGATGTGGCCTGGATTGAGATAGAGAGTCTATTTTTTGGACATGTGTTTTAGTTTGGAAAGTGGATTTAGCAGAGTTCAAGATACTAACTTGCAGTATTTTCTTTGCATTATCATGTTTCTTTTCATGCATTAAATTTGTTTTTCATTTTACATAATGCATGTATTAGTGCAGTTGTGTTACTTTGTTAAATGCTAGATGATCTGAAATCTGCTATGTTCATGATAGGGTGACTACTGCAAGCAAGATATGTCTAAAAGTCAAAGCAGAAGGGAGGCAGCAAGGGAAGAAGAGGCTGAAGCATAAAGAAGCGAGATAGAAAAGGAAGGATAAAGTGAAGGTCTGAAATCAACAAGGTCTAAAAGGACCAGTGGATTCGATAGCAGCAGAGGCCCAGGATTGGGAAAAGTTTATCACTGATCAAGCTGGTCTCTCGTTATAAAAGTGCTATTAAATTTCAATGAAATGTAACATATTGTATAAATCATGAGCACCCACTAAAAGACAAGATTGTGGGATTGAACGACTGGGGAAGCCCAAAGGTCACCCGAGGGGAAACCCAAAGGTTTTGGTTGTTTTTGTATAAATATAGGAGAGTTAGTTGTAGAAATGGACTTTTTCCCAAATAGATTTGTGAGATTATGATGTAAGAAGAACTATTTCCTTTTGCATAAAGAAATTACAAGTTTCCTGTTGGAGAAAGCTTTGTGGAAGGTTTCAAATTATGCTATGGATTTGTTGAATGTGAACTATTTCATTTTCAGCTGTTATCCATTAAATGTGAGATCGTTCTAACTCTTTGAACCTATGTTCTTGTTATGAATGCGCTCTAGTTTATTCTATGAAATTTCCACTGTGGGTAATGAATGCTTTTCATAAACAATGAGCTATCTTGTTGTTCATATATCTATAAATGTTCATGTGTTTATAAATAAGTAACAGCTATCTGTGATTTTTATTAATGCATGCGTAAAATACATTACTCATTGATAAATGATAATCGTGCTCCCTAGGGATAGGTTAGGTAGTTAGTTTTTTCTTGTTGTGTGTGATTTAGATGCGAGAGAGTTAAGACGAGAGGTAAGAACCTGCACATCACATTGTGACCGCTCCTTGTATTCTCTATCAATCTGCATTTTTAGATAGGAACTTGCATCTCATACTTAAATACAAAAAACTAAAAACATACACGGTGGACTGGGCCATAATGGGTAAAACCTTTTATTTTTGTTACTTGACCTACGGTAGCTGAACCATAAACCAGAATTATTCCCCATACCAAACAGTAACGAAATAGTTGGGAACGTTTACTGGGGAGAATCCCTAACTGTTGTTACCTATGATTTTCCAGGCCTCAACAACATCTTACCTTCCATCTCTTAACAAATAAAAATGTTACTTCAATGAGTCATTCGATCTACTTCTTGAAGTAATTTATGGTTAAACTTGTCCTTTACCTATGTTGATAAACAAGGTTAGTAAAAGACATTACCCTATCATGACTTACAACCAAAATCCCAAAAAGAATGATCTTTTGTTTTATACTAAGGTTGATAGGTTTGATATCAAAATGATCAAAGTACAAAACATTATTAGAAATCAACATATGATAATATTTTAATGATTTAACGTTTGATTGGTAATCATCTTAATGCAGATTGTAAACTGCATACAGGACTGTAGAGAAGTTACCCATGACAATGATAAATCTAGAAGGACACGTGGAGGATCAAACTCGTTTTTAAGTTGACTTTGGTTTTTACCCTAAACTTCATTTGCAAGAGTGCGAGGGTTTCTTGTCTAGTGCGGCCGAGCTGGGAGCTCCTGGCCGCCAATACTCCTTGCTAACCTCCAGCTTTCCATTTTCACTATGAGCTTGGTCTCGAGAGAAGTAAGAGCTGGTTTTTAAGTTTTTATGAAATCTATGACCTCTGTGGAGAATTGCTTGAGTGGAACAATCATTTTCCTTAACCGAATCGAAGATTTAGTTGGTAATTCAGACAAGGATAGAGCTGAGTAAAGGACTCTTTGATCTCGTGGGAGTATTTCTGGTTTACCTTTGGTTTCGCACTTAGGGTTTCAGTGGTAACCGACACTATAATTTACCAGGGGCGTATTCCTCTTTCAGGTGCCATCAAGCTGCTTCAACTATTTGCATTCACGACTTCTCCAATGCTTTCTTATCAGGTAAATTGTCGGTCCATGTTCTTTACTACATAAAAGTTATAAATCTCAAAACACATTTAATTACTATAACTAACACTTATTCTTATATGCAGGTTCTACTTACATCGAATGGGGTTAGCTAGAAGCACAACTCTACCATTCACAGCTTCATAAACCCTGGTAAGCCCCGGTTGCAAATGAGGGTTTTCTCCTGCATTTGATGTGGTGGTCCGATAAGCTAGAAACTCCATTGCTGGTTATGGCACGGCCTTGGTTTACATGTTAAGATGTTCCTTCTGGTTTGCTTGTTTTTGTATTATAGACCCTAAAGGGTATTGTGTGCAAGAATGTCGAAGGCTATTGTATCTGTGACATTAAGGTTTTAGTAATATTGCCCTTGCGGCCTAGACGATGTAAACTTCTTTGCTTTCATCTTAGAACTCAGTTCTAAGCCATGATGTAACACCCCGGTTTTGACCCCGTTGCATTAAATGTACATGATGTATATATTGTAATGAATCGTGGTGTGGAGCTAACGACAAAAGCCCCACCATCGATTTAGTTGTGTTACGTTTCGGCGAATGGAATCATTGCCGATGGTCTATCGTGGTATACGACATATATTAATTTTTGTCATCATGTAAATATGCATCTTTAATTAAATAACCCAACCATCTATGTTCGTGGCAACTAAATTGAGAAGGGGCATGATTCTCATAAGGATAAGGGGGGGGGGGATTATTAAACCTTGAACCAATGGGGAAAAATCCATGTGTCACCAACCTGTTTGATTTCCCATCTTTCCTTGTCTTATCCAACCACCACCTTAAACATTCTGCTAAGTAGCTGAGGCAGTTATTGTTTGGGAGTGGGGGTGGTAGGATTGTCAGTCCTTGCCCACCCACACACTCCACCAGCAATGGAACCTCACGTTGGGCAAGGGAAGCGGAATCTCTACTCTCTCCATGACAATGCTGAAAGAAAACATTCCCACACTTTCGACTTGCCATTCTCCATCGATGTTCATCCTCACGCAGGAAAAACGCCCTGTGTCTCACGCAGAGGAATTCTTTCATGTTTTGGTCTCACGCATCCAGGAGAAGGAGCTGTCTCCACTGTCATTCACATTTTCCACAAAGAGGAACCTGGTGTGTTTCCATCTGCATTTGGGATCTGGTGTAAATATTCTCTCATGCACTAGGTTCTGCATTGTTGTTACTCACACACCAAACTGGGGGCCGTTCAATCACTATCACCCACGATTTTTCCTATGGAGAGATTTTTTTATGCTCAGAGACTGTGTGTAAGTTTTACTTACCGATTTGTGGGGGCAAGCCCCCTTGACCCCCGTCGTCCCCCTCAGACAGACGTTCTTTGATGAAGAAAATCTTTTGTTTGGGAAAAAATGTTATTTTATGATTATTCCAAGAGAAGGTAAGTAATTCTGATTTATATCAATGTTATGAATCTAACAGTTGTGTTACTAACACCTTTGCAGAATCCTAGTCACCTCCAAGGGAAGTATTCCAGGTAGTACAGTTTGGTAAGTAAGTGGTGGTTGAGTTATGAGAACCCATGACAAATATGATGCTCAGGATTCCTATGAGCATGCGCGAGATGCCATGGGAGAAAATGTCCGTAACGGAAATGATGACATTGAGTCTAATGGAAGGAGATTCCAAGAGACACCGTTAGATGTTGCAGCCACCATGAGAATCTTGATTAAATCCCAGGAAGAGCAACATCAGCTGAATGCTGCTATGTTGCAGATTTTGACAGACTTGCAAAGAAAGATAGACTCTGGGCAGGGTACAGCAAGACCAGAAGGTAGTAAGAGCAATACTAGGAGATGAAGAAGGGCTTCTAGTGAGTCATCTGAATCTGAAGAATCTAGCGGGGATTCAATCTCTCCTTCTCATAAAATAAAAATAAAGAGACACCATAGGGATCGCTGTCGGGATGAATTTAAGAAAGCTAAACCTCCTACATTTGATGGTGAGGAAAAGACTGGACAACAGGCTGAAGCTTGGCTTCTTGGGATAAAGAAGTACTTTCAAGTGTAGGATTATTCGGGAAACATGAAGGCAAGGGTTTCCATATTCAATCTGAATGGAAGGGCATCCATTTGGTGGGAACACTTCAAGCAAGTAAAGAGGATCAGTGAAAGGAGACTTAAGTGGAAATAGTTCAAGAAGTATTTCAAGCAGAAATACCTCTCTGATAGGTATTATGATGATAAGATTAAGGAGTTCCATGAGATGATATTGGGACAGCAGACCATGGAAGAATATGCCAATAAGTTTTTGGAGCTGTTGAGGTATGTCCGGTACATCAAATATGAAAAAGTGAAGGTCCATCATTTTCTGAGTGGATTGCCTCAGTCTTTCAAAGATAGAATTGAGTTTGATGAACCTAGAACTCTTGATGAAGCAATAAGGAAGGCTAAGTATTTCTATGAGAAAAGAAAAGGTAAACCGGATTACCATAAGGCATGGAAGGACAAGAAGAATGAGAAGTTTGACAAAAGAAAGAAAGGTTTCAAACCTTCTAACTTCAGGAATCAGCAGAAGCAGCCATCCCAAGCTGCAAGTAAGCCAGTTGGAGTGATAGGAGAAAAGCCTAAAGATCCACAACAGAATAGAGGACCACTTCAATGTTGGAAATGTGGAGGACCCCACATGCGCAGAACTTGTCCACTCAAGAATGAGAGAGCAAGACCGGCGTATAACATTCAAGAAGCAGAAACAGTGGGTCAAGTAGCAAGGGTAGTCCCTAGGATTTATGTAGCACTGGAGGACTGCCAGGAAGATCACCAGTCAACTATGGTTGAAGTTGCAGGTAAGATTGTTGAGCAATCTGTTTCTATTTTGATTGACCCTAGTTCTATGCACAGTTACATTACTCCTAGAGTAGTGGAGATTTGTGCTTTTAAGAAAGTAAATCATAGGAATTCTTGGTTAGTCCAGCTAGCCACTGGAACTAAGAGAAAAGTTAGTGAAGTGGTAGAGAAATGTCCTTTGGTCATGAATGGGTTGGTCACATGTGTAGATCTGGATGTTCTACCGCTTGGTTCCTATGATGTTCTCATTGGAATGGATTGGTTAGAATCTCACAGGGTAAAGCTTGACTGTTACAATAAGACTTTCGAATACATGAATGAAGAAGGGAACCTAGTAGTTGCAAAAGGTATTCCAAAGGTGATTTCAGTACGACAGGTTTTAGGAGTGCAGTTAAAGAAGTTTTGTAGGAAAGGTTTCCAGTTGTATGTAGCTTAGATTTTGAAGGCAACAGACGATGAAACTCCGAGGTTGGAAGACTATCAGGTGTTACAGGAATTCAAGGATGTGTTTCCTGATGAGATTCTAGGGCTTCCTCCAAAGAGGGACATTGATTTCACTATTGAACTTGTGCCAGGAGCAGCACCAGTGTCCAAGGCACCCTACAGGATGAGTACATAGGAGATGCTAGAATTGAAGATACAACTGCAAGAGTTGTTGGAAAAGAGGTATATTCACTCAAGTGTGTCTCCTTGGGGAGCACCAGTTTTGTTTGTAAAGAAGAAAGATGGTACACTCAGGTTATGTATTGATTACAGACAATTGAATAAGGTTACGGTGAAGAATAAGTATCATTTGCCTAGGATTTATGACCTCTTTGATCAAATGAGAGGAGCAAAGGTATTTTCCAAGATTGACTTGAGGTCTAGTTACCATCAGGTGAGAATCAAGGATGAAGACATTCATAAGACAGTCTTCAGGACAAGGTATGGACATTATGAGTTTGTAGTGGTACCATTTGGTCTCACAAATGCACCAGCTACATTTATGTGCCTTATGAATAGTGTCTTCAGCAGATATTTGGACAAGTTTGTTCTTGTTTTCCTTGATGACATTCTTGTTTATTCTAAGAATGAGGAAGAGCATGAAGAGCATTTGAGATTGACATTGCGATTGCTCAGGGAGCATCAGCTGTATGCAAAACTGAGCAAGTGTGACTTCTATAGAGATAGAATCCAGTACTTGGGTCACCTTATCTCAGACGAGGGTATATTTGTGGACCTTGAAAAGATTAAAGCCATTATGAATTGGCCTACTCCAAGAAATGTGACAGATGTAATATCTTTTATGGGACTTGCAGGATACTACCGGAGGTCCATTGAGGGATTCTCCAAAGTTTCACATGCCATCACTTCTTTGCAAAAGAAGGGGATAAAGTTTGAATGGACATCGAGGTGTGAATAAAGCTTCCAACAATTGAAGAACCTTCTCACCAGTGCACCAGTATTGAAGGTTGTGGATCCATAGAAAGAATTTGTGGTGTGTACCACTGCAAGTGGACAAGGGCTTGGAGGAGTCCTTATGCAGGACAACCACGTAATATGTTATGAGTCGAGAAAGCTGAAGGAGCATGAGAAGAACTATGCCACTCATGATCTAGAGCTTGCAGCCATAGTACATGCTCTCAAGATGTGGAGGAATTACTTGATGGGTAGAAGATTTGAGCTCAGAACAGACCATTGTGGTCTAAAGTATCTATTTGATCAGCCTACTTTGAATGCTAAGCAAGCAAGATGGCTGGAATTTTTATGTGAATTTGATTTGGAAATCAAGCACATAAGAGGGAAAGAGAATAAGGTAGCTGATGCACTCAGCAGGAAGATACAGGAAATGCATGTGGCATCTCTTAGTATTTGCCAATCAGATTTGAGGCAGCAGATTGTTAATCATGTTGTTGGAGATGAATTATATGAGTAGGTAAAAGACAAATTGCAGCAGCAAAGTCTTGAGAAGAGGTATGAGGGATATAAATTGGAAGAAGATGGAATTCTCACTTATAAAGGTAGAATTTATACTCCAAATGTAGCAGATTTGAGGAGAGTCGTTATGGATAAAATCCATCAAGCTTCGTATTCTGGTCACCCAGGATATCAAAAGACAATTGCTATAGCTAGAAAGCAGTACTTTGGCCAGGAATGAAAAGGGATATGGCTGAGTACATTTCGAGGTGTATGAAATGTCAACAGGTAAAGGTTGAGCATCAACACCCTGCATGTTTGTTGCAGTATTTGCCAGTTCCGGAATGGAAATGGGAAGTTATTTCCATGGATTTTATTACAGGATTTCCAATGACTTGGAGACAACATGATTCCATCATGGTTGTGGTAGACAAGTTGACTAAAGCAGCACATTTTATACAGGTTAAGTCTACGCATAAGACTGATGACATTGAAAAGATCTTCATGAAGGAGATTTTCAAATTGCATGGATTGCCCAAGGCAATAGTCTCTTATAGAGATGTCAAGTTCACTTCCAATTTTTGGAAGGGGTTGTTTGTAGATTTGGGTACAAAGCTAAAATTCAGCACTGCATACCATCCTCAGACAGATGGGTAGACATAGAGAGTTAATCAGGTTCTTGAAGACATGCTTCGCATGTACGAGATGGAAAAAACAACCAAGTGGGAAGATTACTTACACTTGGTAGAGCTTGCTTACAACAATGGACAGCAGGCATCCTTGGGGATGAGTCCGTATGAAGCTTTGTATGGAAGAAGGTTTAGGACACCAGTGACTTGGGATAACCCAGTGAACAGGGTTGTGCTTGGAATAGAATTGCTCAAGGAAATGGAGCAAGAGGTCGTAAAGATCAGGCAGAATCTGAAAGTAGCATAGGACAGACAGAAAAGCTATGCAGATAAGCATAGGGTGAAAAAGGAGTTCAGAGTTGGCGATCATGTTTACCTCAGAGTGAGGGCAAAGAAGATTTCCTTGAAGCTTGGAAGTTGTGCCAAGCTGTCACCAAGATATTGTGGGCCATTTGAAGTGCTTGAAAGAATAGGGCCAATTGCATATAGACTTGCATTTCCTGCTAGCACTAGAGCTCATAATGTTTTTCATGTTTCTTTGCTTAAGAAATATGTACACGATCCTAACCATGTGATAAATTGGGATGTGATTCAGGTGGAACCCGAGAGAGATTCTGAATCGATCCAATGCGCATCCTCGATAGGAAGGTCACAATGCTTCGAAACCGGGCCATAGGGCAGGTAAAGATGCAATGGGAGCACTACGGACCTGAAGAGGCTACGGGGGAGCTGGAGGATGCCATGCGGTTGGCACATCCATTTTTGTTCAATTCTATGGAACACTGAGACGATACCAGTGTAGCATTTTGTTCAAATTTTGTAAAGCACTGAGGACAGTGCTATTGAAGGGGGAGGGGAATGTAACACCTTGGTTTTGACCCCGTTGCATTAAATGTACATGATGTATATATTGTAATGAATCGTGGTGTGGAGCTAACGTCAAAATCCCCACCATCGATTTAGTTGTGTTATGTTTCGGTGAACGGAATCGTTGCCAATGGCCTATCATGGTATACGACATATATTAAGTTTTGTCATCATGTAAATATGCATCTTTAATTAAATAACCCAACCAGCTATGTTCGCGGAAACTAAATTGAGAAGGGGCATGATTCTCATAAGGATAAGGGGGGGGGGGATTATTAAACCTTGAACCAATGGAGAAAAATCCATGTGTCACCACCCTATTTGATTTCCCATCTTTCCTTGTCTTATCCAACTACCACCTTAAATGTTCTGTTGAGTAGTTGAGGCAGTTATTGTTTGGGAGTGGGGGTGGCAGGATTGTCAGTCCTTGCCCACCCGCACACTCCACCAGCAATGGAACCTCACGTTGGGCAAGGGAAGCAGACTCTCCACTCTCTCCACGACAGTGCTGAAACAAAACACTCTCGCACTTTCGACTTGCCATTCTCCATCGCTGTTCATCCTGATGCAGGAAAAATGCCCTGTGTCTCACGCAGAGGAATTCTTTCATGTTTTGGTCTCACGCAGCCAGGAGAAGGAGCTGTCTCCACTGTCATTCACATTATCCACAGAGAGGAACCTGGTGTGTTTCCATCCGCATTTGGGATCTGGTGTAAATATTCTCTCACGCACTGGGTTCTACGTTGTTGTTACTCACACAGCAAGCTGGGGGCCGTTCAATCATTATCACCCATGATTTTTCCTATGGAGAGCCATTTTTATGCTCAGGGACTATGTGTAAGTTTTCCTTACCGATTTCTGGCTTATGTATATGTTTTCCCCTGCTTAGCTGAGAACCTGGCTTCTCTCTTCCAATTTCAGACTGTGTAAGTCTTCCCAGTGGTTTCATTGTTGAGAATGGACTGTTGTTTTCCCCATGTATGTTGGCTGTGTTTGTTGTTACGTTTCGGTGGCTGCTGTAGGTTTTTGTGGAGTCATTTTGGCCAGGATAGGGCCAAGAAAGGCTCAGGAATTGTTTTCCCTATCCAAGCTGTGAATCACTTGTTTGACTGCATGTGTGCAGTGATTGGTCTTCGGACTGTGTTGGAGTAGGGATGGGGGCTTGGTTTGCTTGATAAACCTGGTGTTCTTGGAAACCACACAGACATATCTATTGGGATGGCTTTCTTCTCCACAACCCCTGAATAGCACTGGAAGGGAATTCAGGGCCTGAGGGACTATGTAGCAGAGAAGGGATTGATTCCTTGTGTTGGGTGTGTGTGGGTGTCTTAGAAGTCAGGATAGTTCTAGTGTAGGGGTTCCTAGTTCTGTAATGGGCTCACCAGCTTAGTATTTAGCCTTTCCCAGCTCCTTGATGGCCTGATAAACCTGACCATGTTGGCTTGGCTGTCTTGTTAATGGCCTGATAAACCCAACTGCGTTGGCTTGGATGTGTTTTGTGTATCATTGGCTGTGTGTAAGCCTACTTGTTCCTTATTCCTTGGGGAATCATGCCCGGCTCAGGGGTGGTAGCATTGTTGAGAGATTGAGGAGCATGCTAGCCTATGTTTGGGTGGAACGTTGCAGCGACGTAGCTGGTTGCAGAGTGAGTTCCTTATAAGATAGGTAATATTGACCATTTCGTCTCTGTATTTATATTTATGGTTTAATGAATATGATGAACATGTTGAATGCTTGTATGAATGCGTATTTGCTTTCGCTGTATGATAAATAATCATGTATGCATGTTCTAGTTCAAAGTATTTCATTTTTGCATTTTATGTACATACATGTTCATGGGGCGATTGCCCGGATGGTTAACGCCATGGTAGCATCCTCTTCGCCAGTCAGAGGGTCGGGGACGTTACACATGATAAGGTTGTTCAACCTCTGTGTGGTTAATTTAGTTTTTATATGGATTTTAATGGTGAAGAAAAAGACTATTAATTAGTCGAGACTTGTAAATTGATATAGGGTTTTTACCTATCATGAATGAATAGTTACTGTTTCGTTATATTACTTTGTATAGTTAAGTTTTAAATAGGCCCGAGAATCGACCTATAATTATAAAGGCCATAATCCATTACTCTTGATTTATTTTGTTTCTATTAATTTGTTTAAGCCTCAGCTGTCTTCAATGGGAAATTTTATAATAATGCCTAGGTCTTCTGGGTCAGTTTTCACTTATTGAGCCACCTGCTCCAATTCCACTTTCTTGGGAAATCATGACCACAAATATAGTGAAGTTGCCACCTGTAATAGTTAGAAGTAGTTTGAGGATGCTGCCACTTGTCAGTACACTCTCCACCCAGTATCCTACACCAAGTGACCAGTTAACACTCATTTAACAGCTTCCCTAAGTTGTTGTCTCATCATTTATTTATTTATTAATAAATATTATGAAATATATTAATTATCCTTGACCCCACTTGGTCATCAATTACAATCTTAGCATAAAATATAACATAATGTTCCTCAATAACATAAAATTGTTTTGCAAATTCGGGCATGTGACAGGGTTCCATTATTTTGATGTATTGTATTTTTCCATAGTTGAGCACCATCATATGAGTAGATATTAGAGAAAAAAATAGGATAGAGGAGGTCATGTAATAGCCATTCTCGTCGTAGGGTCATAGGTAACTCCATAGAGAGTACCATTTACTTTGTATTTGCATTTTATATATAAAGAGAAAGGAATAGTCCTTATTTGTGGCAGGGGTTTTCCCCATAGATGTGGGTTTTCCCTATGTATATTTTGTGATATTGTGTGGATTGCATACTTATTTTCTCTAGTTATTATTGTTTATGTTTCACTAATTTTGCATTCAATAAAAATTATATAATAAAAGAAGAACTAGGGTGTATGAACCTTTTGATGTATTAGAGAAAGTGGGAGGTAATGTCTACAAACTTAGTATACCCTATACATGCTCATTTACTCTATAGTGAATGTGGAAAATATCAAATTCTATTAACCTTCCATGTTGGACCAGGAACCTGAGCAGGTCTTACCTTTTGTAGAAAACTTAGCACCAGAGGATCATGTAGAGTTTCCAGAATACATAGTGTTGTATGAACTTTGGAAAGTGGGGTTGAAACGAAAACTTCCAGGGAAGGATATGTGGTACTCCAAAGAGAATACAGAGGAAAATTTTCCTCACATCATTCAGTAAAATATTTTGGGGACCAAAATCTCCCAAAATGGGGAGGAGTGATCCGAAATGGATCAATATATCATTTGTCACGTATTTGGAGCTTTCGGGGTCGGAAGATTGGACAAATTGGCTTGTAGGGCCCATTTTAGGGGCATGTCTCACTTTTCAAGTTTGGCATAAAAAAATGTCTAAAAATGTCTGAGGCCATTTTGAGTAATTTAATGGCAGTTTTTTTTTGCTCCATATTCTTCATACAAATACCTTTTCAATAGTAAAAAAATCTCCTCAAATGGAGTCCATATGAAGAACATATGCCTCTTACAACTTGAACTATATAGTTTACCACTGTGGTACTAGGTGGATTCCACGCCAACTGGCATTTCTCAAACATGTAGATATAATCATGTGTGTACTTTTAAAAACATTCTATAAGATTGAAAACCTAACCCTAATCGATAATTGAGGCATGCGAAAACCCTAAAAATAACCCTAGACAACTATTGGACTATGTTAAATATCGAGCAGTTAAGAGAAGAAGGTATTCCATACTTTCGATGTATTGTGTTGTTCCATAGTTGAGAAACATCACAAGAGTGGATATTAGAGCAAAATAAAGGATATAGGGTATCCTATAGTATCCATACTAGTCGTATAGTACTAGGTAACTCCATAGAGAGTGCCATTTCCTATGTATTTGCATTTTGACATAAACAACAAGGAATAGTGCTCATTTGTGGTTGGTTTTCTCCCGATAGTGAGTTTTCCCAGGGTATATGTTATGTTATTATGTGGATTGTGCACTTATTTTCTTTGTTTATTCCTTTTTCATTACCAGTTATTTATCATTTAATAAAAATAAGCTATTAAAAAAGAATTAAGTTGTAATATCCATTGTGATGAATTATTCTAGCGGAATATGCACGATAGTTTATGGATCCAAATATATTAATCATATTGAAGAATTCAATATCAATTTTTGATGCAGCATGCAGTAGAAATTATTATTTCCGCTCTTCCTGAACCCGAGAGGGGAATTGAGATGGATTGGGGGTCAAGCTTCTAGTTTCAAAGCCTTATCAATAAAACAGGGAACAAGCGAGCTTGAGCCACAACCATAACTAGATCCAGTAGCCAAAGCCTCGAGACAGATCCACTACGAGAGTCAAAGTTGTAGCCAGAAGGTGAAGATAGACTCTTTGTGGATTTTGTTACTCCTAAAACCACCCATTTAGTATAATACATTTTCCTCTATTTCTTCTTCTAGACATCAATTTGTGGTAATTTTTGAACCACAATTAAATTCCACAAGGAACCCACTAAAAGATAAGTGTGAATGTGCATTTTTCCATAGAGATGGTACATGTATAAATACAATCTCATGTGATGCTTGGTTTCATAATCTAAGTTGTGCCTTGGATTCCTCATGACTATTTTTCTTTCATTAATAATACTTAACCAAAATGATTAGGTTTCTAAAATTCCCCCACTTAATCAAAAGGGGTGTATGTGAGTCCAAGCATATTCTGAAAGAGAGCTGAAAAACAAAGTGGGAAACTACCAAATGTTGAACATTTTCTACTTGACAATCCTTTTCCATGTAATTTAGCAAAATTTCAATTCTTCTACTAGTTGGTAGAAATGAAGTGCTCTCCAAATCGATGGTTTTAGGATGACTACAAAGTCAATGGTTTTGGATGACCACAAATTCAGTGGTTTTTAATGACCACAAACAAAAAAGGTTAGCATAAACAACATAGGTTGATTTCTTATACTAAATGGTAGTTTTAGGATGACCAAAAATTTTCTAACTTGTCGCTAACTCTGATTTTGGAACAAGAGTTCCCTTGCGGACTTGGATCCAACTCAATTTATGTCTTGGTGCTTCCCTCTGGAACTTGGCTCCAAGACTCTGTGATTCCCTATGGAAAATGGTGGTTTAAGGATCACCAAAAACATATGTTTAGAAAAATAAGCAGAGGCTAATGTATTCTACTAAATGGGTGGTTTTAGTATGACCACAAACCAAGAGGTGTTTTTAGGATGACTAAAAATTAAAAATACTCTATCTCTATCTTCTGGAAACAACTTTAACTCTCACAGTGGATATGGCTTGAGGCTATGACCGGTGGCTCTGGTTATGGTTTTGAGTCATGATTTCTTGTTCTCTTTATGATTGATAGGGATTCAAAATTATAATTTTGACTGTCAATCCATGATAACCCCTCTATCAAGTTCAAGGTGAGAAGCAAGAAGATTTTATTCAGTGTGATGGAAAAAATGCATGGTTGTGTCTCCAATGGAAATATATATCAAATAGGTAGGTTTGAGTGTCAAACATAGACACATGACCTATCCAAACATCTCATCGTGATTTTGTGTGTCAAAACTAGACATAAAATACCACTATCTGAACTATGAATTATTGGAAACACATCAAGTCTTTAAGTGTCAATAGCTACGAGGGGTTCTTGAAACTCCACCCTTTGACAATAAGAATCATTCTCAAAAAATAAAGAGTGTTGGTTTCTACCAAGAATGCACCCAATACAATTCAACTTAACTTTACTTGACACTCATAAAAAACTATTGCAAGTACCAAGAAACAAGTAAACTTATACAAACACTATTTGCAAGTTACAAATTGTTGTTGAAAGTGAAGTTGAACTGATCTCCAAACATGAATGGCTTGCCTCTAAACTCTTCGGTGTTTCTCTTTTGCAGTGTTAAGGCCACAGAAACACAAAAACCTACAAAATATCCTATAGCATTGATGATCCGTAAACCTTAGGATCTTTTTAATTAACCAAAATTTAAAATGTGAACTGTTCTTAATTGCTAAGTTTCAAGAAGGAATAAATAATAAAATTAAATACAATAATACGAACATAATTATGAGGATAAACAAAGACTGCAACCATGAAAATGAATACTGTAGTTTGTTAGCGAAGTTCGACTTAGAATGGCTACGTATTTGGGTCCACTTCTAGTGCGACCAATTGAATTAATTCTTCAAATGAAAAAGGTTACATCAAATATGTAGAATGAAAAAAATATGACTGTGGACAAAGAGAACAGACACACTTAGTGTGATACCTCAAACATACAAATGGAGACTCTCGATCTTCCACGTAGTATCTCCAAGGACTGGACAACACATTGTATGCTTCTACAATATGAAATTCCGAGTCTAAATAATGGAATCCACTAAACTCTTACTGTTCCAACTATGTATTTCTTCCTCCCTTGTTTATTTTTGTCTTTATTTATGCCCTCATGGCCATGTCTAAATAGTCTATTAAATAGAATAACTTGGTCGATAATTTTTCGTGGATAACGTGCCCAATTTGGGACAAAATCCATCTCGATGCACAAATTAAATGTAGGATAAGAATCCATGCCCATATTAGAAGTAATAATGGCACGAAAGAGGACCAAATTCAAAGATCCACATCTAAAGATATTTGTACAAACTGAAAAACAAAATCCACAGATATGATTTTTATGTGAAACCAGGGTCGTTGATCTAAATTCACAGTTGCAAACCTAATTTTCCAATGCCGACTTGTCCGACACGAACCCTCTGACTGTTAAAAACCTAAAATCGGAAGTCAAAAGTCGGAACTGGAAATGCAACTTCCCTAACTATCCTCCTGAATCCCAACCGCCTACCTTATGACTATTCTGATCCTGATGTCATAAGTTAGAAGTCAGCATTCGTTACAACGGTAACACAACCATGATTTCCTCTCTGGACTTCCAATCACAGCTTAATATGATTAAAAAATTGGAGATAGACTTTGCTTCCGCATGCCAAATGTTGAAAGGTAATTGGTCAAAGTGTTAAAACTTCAAAATGTGATAGCTTCCACATCTGAAGTCCAAATTTGACAAAATGGGTATCCCTGAAAAGCTTTCAGCAAGATTTATACAATTGTAACATTTTCATTAAGCAGTTGAAGAGTTTGAAATTAATTCATTTGAGAGATACTCTTGGATAAAACCTCCCCAATGGAATATTTTGGACATCCTAAAGTATGGTTTATACTAAAATCAAGTGAGATTGAATCTCCCTCACTTTTATAACCTCCATCCATTTTTCTTTACTTGGATTCATCTCTTTAAGGCCTATTTGAAGGTAGTCTACAACACCTAGAAATATTTCTTATTTCTGGGGCATCGAGGTCCATCAAAAGTATGTGGTGTGGGTACTCATTGAATGCGGAATTTAATTCTGCATCCAATGTGTCCTCCTGCTCGAAATTTGAGTAAAAGGACAACGATATATGTTGAAAATACGAACAAAAAAAGTAGTATTTTTCTTTCTTCCTCCAAAATTAGTAAATATTATTTTATTATTTTAACTATTATTTTATTATTTGAACAAGCTGGAGACTTCCTACTCTTAGGGTTTTTTTGAAGGGTGGCGCTAGGGTTTCTCTGGTTTCGCAGGGTGCGGCGCGTCTGGGCAGCGCTGGTTTGCCGGCGGGTATCGGGTCCAGACCTCCTGCAAGGTGCCATGGAGGCATTAGGGTAGGGGGGGCCTTTCCTCAAAAGGAGGGGACCCTTTCATGGGACAGAAGGAATAGGCTGAGGCTGGAAAAGAAGACGGGACTCAACCCGGTTCTAGGAAAGGCAAGCAGGCGGGTTTAGGAGGTTGTCACCCAAAGATGGTTTCCATCTCAGCTATCCAAATCAAATCCGAGGCAGTCACAGGCAAGATTGAGTCTTGGAAGGAAAAATCCCTAATAGGGAAATTTGTGGGGATTTGGCCAAAGAAGAAAGACCTGGTTAAGTGGATAAATGGGGTGTGGAATCCTAAAGGCCACTATGATCTCCAACTTGGCTCAAAGGGTTTCTTCAAAATCATCTTCTTTAACCAGGAAGATAGGGATAGAGTCATGGAGGGAGGCCCATACTTATTTTTTTCAGCTGGCTTATACCTTCGTCCATGGAAGCAGCGTTTTAACCCAGAGACGGAGGACATGACAGTCGCCCTGGTATCGATCCGCCTTTTCTCCCTCCTAAGAGAATACTGGGACTTGGAGACCCTGAGGGACATCGAAAAAACTCTAGAAGAATTCATAAAAATAGTAGAACAAACCAAGATCCAAAGGTATACTACCTTTATACGGATCTGTGTCTAGATGGATCTCTCTAGAGAACTCCCAGAAGCAATCAGTCTAAATTGGGAAGACGAGGAATGGATTCAGCCCATTAACTATGAACAACTTCCCTTCATATGTCACCACTGTCATGACTATGGTCATACGGGAAGGAACTGTCCCAAATTTAGCCCCAGGGTTGAACTGTCTACCCCTCCTTTGAGTAAGGTTACAGAAGCGGATGGGTTCACCCAAGTCAAGAACAAAAGGCGAAACAAGGGAGGAGGAAAACCCACAACGAGAAAGGAGTCAATGACCAAGGAGAACAGACCAGGGAATCCCTTTGAGACTTTAGGGTCCTTAAATGAGGACAAAGAGGTCCCAGAGGCACTAATGGTTGATGACTAGCAAGAAATCTTAACCAAATCCCCAGTGGAAGAGGATGTTCAGCAGATGGAAGGAACGGAGGAGGAAGAAGGTGAAGACATGGAACTAGGCGAGCTAGGCTTGGATGCCATAGAGGAAGAATGCAGGAAGAAGGGACAAGGCTACGTCTCAAGACGCCAGCTTGAACTCCTCCAGGAAGCCATCATGTGAACGGGTGCTCTTGAGAGTCTCATGATCGATCTAGATGCCCAGAAGGGTAGTAAGAGGAAGTCACTGGAGGAGGAACTGCGAAGAGGGAGGAAGACGAATAAGCAGCGTATAGCAGCGATAGGAGTGCGACTGATCGAATCTGGCCAGTATCCCATAATCAAGGCGGCCTTCTCTGAAGCTAAAAATGGTTGTCAATGAAGATCATTTCGTGGAATATAAGAGGGTGTGGCAACCCCAGGAAGTGGAAAACGCTAAACCGTAAAATTAGGTAGGAAACCCCAGATATTCTTTTCCTCCAAGAAACCAAATGCAGCTTTGGGGGCTTAGAAAAGATTAAGGACAAAATATGGAAAGGGATTCATGTCATGGCTATTGACGCAGCTGGACAATCTAGAGGTATGGCTATCCTCTAGCAGGCTCGGTCAGTGGAATTCTCTAACTGGCGGGCCAATAAGTTTGCTCTAATGGTAGATTTTTGCCTTTTGGATTCAGGAGCTAAAGGTTCCCTAGGGAACATTTATGGTCCCAGTTGTTTCCCTAAGAAGCAGTCTTTCGTGGATCTCCTCGACTGGTTCAAAGAACAATCGAAGAGGGGGAGATGGGTGCTTGGGGGAGACTTCAACCTGATTTCCAATTTGGGGAAAAACAAGGGAGGAAGACGATTCCTGGATAAATACTAGGAAGCTTTTAGTGAGTTTTTATCTCAGAGCTCGTTGGTTGATGTGGAAACTGGGAGTGGTTGGTTCACTTGGAACAACAAGTGAGGAGGGGAGCATTTGGTGGCCTCATGCCTGGATCATTTCTTGGTGTCGAAGAATATCATGCATAGCATGGGGGAGATTTTGGCTGATGTTCTCTCGGCTGCTGGCTCAGACCACTGGCCCATCTACCTATCTTGCGATTGGTCTTGTTCCCCTATGGGAAAACCTTTTCATTTCGAACAATTTTGGATGGAACACAAAGACTTCAAGGACCTTGTCAGTAAGTGGTGGTAGGAACTGGTCCCCCCCCCAGGAACCATTATGTACCATTTTTAGTAGAAACTCAAGGCTCTGAAGGAAAAGATCCGCAAGTGGAACAGAGAGGAATTTGTGAACATCTTTGAGGACAAAAAAAATTGTTACGTGAGCTGGATCTCATTAATAGAAAAGGTATGGAAGAAGGTTGGGATGAGGGCATGAAAGTCAAAGAGAAGGATTTAATGAGGCAGCTGGAGGCTAGGGAAAAGCAGGAGGTGCTATTTTTCCAACAGAAGGAGAGGGTCAAATGGATGTAGGAGGGCGAAAGAAATACCAAATTCTTTCATAACTCGATGATCTAGAACAGGAATAGCTCTAGAATCCAGAGACTTAAGACAAGGGATGGTAACAGAGTGGAAACTAGGCAGGAGATTGAAGCCGAACTCACACAACACTTCTCTGAGATTCTTAGGGAGGATGGCGGGGATAGAAGCCAGGACATTGAGCAAATCACAAGCTTAATACCTAGGTTGGTCACTGGTGAAAACAATGAAATGCTGACCAAGCCTATCGGGATGCAGGAGGTTGAGGAAGCGGTCAACCAAATCACTTTGGGAAAAGCCCCAGGCCCTGATGGCTTTACAACCAACTTCTTTCATCTCTTCTGGGATCTTTTCAAGGAGGACGTACTCAGCATTGTGGAGGAATCCAGGACCAAGAAGGGGGTCCTCAAAGCCTTCAACTCCACCTTCCTCACCCTTATTCCCAAAGAGGCCGGGGCGGATACCCCTGACAAATTCAGACCGATAGAGTTATGTAATTTCATTTACAAAATCATCTCCAAGGTCATTTCTAATAGGCTCAAACCTTTTCTCCCATTGCTCGTCAGCCTGGAGCAATCCGGTTTCGTGGAAGGATGACAGATGCTAGATGGGAATATTCTTGTCCATGAGGTGTTGCACTCGCTCAAAATCATGAGGACACATGGTATGATGATAAAGCTTGACATAGCAAAGGCATATGATAAACCCAACTGGGAATTCATGAAGAGGATGCTGGGGGCCTTTGGATTCTCTCCCGACTGGGTGGAGTGGATCATGGGTCTTGTTTCCTCTCCCTTCTTTAACATCCTCCTCAATGGTTCCCCGACCAACACTTTTCAGCCCTCTCATGGCATTCACCAAGGAGACCCTCTGTCTCTTTTCCTCTTCATCCTCATGGCTGAGGGTCTGAGTCATCTCATTGCTACCCAGGTTGAACGTGGGGAAATATGAGGAGTTAAGGCTCATGTTGGGGCGTCCTCTTGGAGTCATCAACAATTTGTTGATGATACCATGCTCATGGGGCACCCTTTAGTCCAAGAAGCACGTAGCTTCAAGAAAATCCTGGATCTCTTTGCAATGGCCTCAGGCTTAGCAGTCAACCCAAATAAATCTCAAGTCTTCTTTGTCAACACCCGCCCGGCTACTCAGAGGAATATATTAAGAATCTTGGGGTTTTCAAGAGGGGCCTTCCCATCCAAATACCTTGGGATTCTCCTTGGGTTGGGTAGGCCGAAAAAATAATCCTAGCAGGAGATTTTGGATATATTGAAACAGAAACTCTCAAGTTGGGTGCTGCGCCCCTTAAATTTCCCTAGTAGACTAATTTTGGTCAAATCCATTTTACAGGCTATGCTGACCTACCTCTTCTCAATCTTAGCCACTCCTAAATCTATCCTCAAGGAAATTTAGCGTATCCAGTGCAACTTTCTCTGGGGGGTCATGGGGAAAAGGATAAATTCTCTGTGGTGAGTTGGGAGGATGTCAGCAAGCCAAAGGAGCAGGGAGGTTTGGGCCTCAGGGACCCTGAAGTGATGTCAGAGGTCCTATGAGCCAAAGTTTGGTGGCGCTAGGTAACCCACTTCGTGGAACCATGGGTGAAACTTTGGTGCATAAAATATGCTCGGGATAGACCTAGCCATCTTTTGATCAAATTCAAAGAGGTCCACAGTGGTTCCCCCATATAGTTGAAAGCCCTGGCTGGTAAGTTGATTATCCAAGAGCATAGTTTCTGGGAGATCAGGGATGGAAGCAAGGAAAAATTCTGCGATGACTCATGGAACCAGCTACCCATCCTTGGTAGGGATCCGCAGTGGGCTCACATCAAGCAGCAAGTGCTTGAGGGGGGAAAGATCCAGGTGAATCAATCTTGGAGGTTGGGAACTCACATGGAGCATCATCATTGGTACTTTCAGGAGAAACCTGAACCCACAAGCGAGGAGGATTGGGAGGCCTTTTAGGATGAACTGAACAAATGCTTTATCAAGGTTCAAGAAGGTCCGGATATCTTAATAAGTTTTTACTTGAACAGAGGATCCTTTAGCATCAAGGAGGCCTGCAGTATCAGGATTACTCATAATGTTGTGATTGATGACATCTGGAAGAAAATTTGGACAGCCAACTTGTGGCCCAAGGTTTCCCTCTTTGTTTGGCTTATCGTTCGGGGGAGGATCCTCACAAGTGACAACTTATGCAAACGGGGGATACAAGGACCCTCCCAATGTTGTTTGTGCTATCAAGAGGAGGAATCAATGAGCCATATTTTGGACAGCTGCACTTTCGCAGCTACTGTGTGGGACAAGGGAGCGATGGGGTTCCGATGAAGCAACAGAGACGGGGTTAGCCCTCTCAGACCCTAAAAAACTGGTGCCCAAAAGCTTATAAAAACCCCATTATCAGAACAATCTGGGAAGCCTTCCCAGGTATGGCCATGTGGTGCATATGGAAGGAGCAGAAAGCTTGGATATTTAGAGACCAACGTAAAGATGTGGAGATTATATGGAAAACGGTGAAATACAACCTATTATCGTCCATCTGATGCATGCAGTGGCACGATCAGGACAAGATTTTCCCATGGGAAGAAGCCCAGATTGCTGTGAACTGGGGGTTGGATAGATCTATGATGTATGGCCTATGTCAATTGGATAAATTATGTCAACCCTCCAGCCCGAATATATGGTCTGCCACTCCCCCCTCTGTCTTCAAGCTGAACTTCGATGGCGCTTCCAGAGGAAATCTGGGCCCGATGGGATTTGGTGGTCTTTGCTGTGATCATGAGGGCAGGATCACGATGGTTTTCATGGGATCTATTGGGAAGGATACCAACAAATCTACCGAGTTGGAAGGCCTAATCCGTGGCTTCGAGGTGCTGATCAGGGGTGGGTTTTTTCCCACGATCATCAAAGGCGATTCAAACTCCCTCATCCATATGGCCAAGCGATTGACGGATGGGAAAACATCTGAAAAGGTCTCTCCTAGCTGGCACCTAGCATATCGGTTGGATCGGCTTCACGACCTCCTCCTACCCTACTCGGCTATTTCATTTTTCCATGTCAGAAGGGAGGCTAACAAAACTACTGACCGATTGGCGAATGCTGGCATGGAGGGTGGACTAGGCTTCTGATGTGACAGACTGGAAGCTTTTGGTGAGGAGGAATGGGCCCAACAGTGTCGCCATATATCCTCAAGGGACGTCACCAGGGAAGTATAGATGGTCGATCAGGCATTTGGGAGGACAGGTGGAGATGGGAGGCGTGAGCACACCTACACGAGGTCAGACTAATGTTGTTTGGTTTCGAAGGTTTAAATGCCCATCGGTTCTAGTGGCTGTACTGCACCATTATTTTGGTTCACGCCGCTGGATATAATAATATTGGCACCAGGCGAAGGGACTGTCTGCCATACTGGGCTCATAATCACCACAAGACAATGGCTCTCATTCTCATGATAGGTCTGATGCATGCTAAGCTTAGGGATGGAAGCGCTACCACGTGCGCCCCTCTGTTTTATTTTGAATGGTTTGATCTCCATTCCGTTGAGTATCGTTACAGAGAATTCAGGCTTGAGTACCCGCATTCCACCTCGTGCTGTGCCTTGGTGTTTGTCTCTACGGGAGCGCATCAGCATCGCATCCTATCACTCCTCTCTTATTCGCAGCCTATCTCGATGGCTCTCAAACGACAATTCAGGAGGAATGGTGGTTCCGGGGAGGCGTCTGGATATTCTACTGCTAAAGGGAAAACTATCATACGACAGACTAGGCAAACCACCCGGGCTCAGCTCCAAGCTCAGGAGGAGGCTGAGCTCTTCAAGGAGCACGTTCCACTAAGTATCCGTAGAGAGCTAAAAAGGGTGGTTGATGGATTGTGGGTAGAGGTGAAATCTATTCCATAAGAAATTCTTCATGGAGAGGTGGCGGATTGGGTCTTGGACCCTGGAAACATTGTTG
The DNA here is from genome assembly GCA_001517045.1 of Pseudotsuga menziesii. Lineage (NCBI taxonomy): Eukaryota > Viridiplantae > Streptophyta > Pinopsida > Pinales > Pinaceae > Pseudotsuga > Pseudotsuga menziesii. Next base: position 1,142,691 of record LPNX010555823.1, on the reverse strand, counting down.
GTCGAGCCTCAGCCTACAACTGCATGCTAATGACTTACTGGGTGACGGTCCATCTGGCAGGTCACTCCTCGACGATGCAAGAATCTAAGAGAGAAGTTCATATGGAACCAGTGCCCTTTTGGAAAGAGCACAACAACGAATGCCACACTATGCACCAAAAAATCAACATCCTTGCAGACCGATTAGGATTCCCTTTCCACCCTGTTGATCATCGTGCCTTGGAGTATTCTTGGCCCCGGGTGAGGGACAACAGAGGAGGTCCAGCAGAGGAAGGAGGTCCTGCGAACTCCCCGACCACGGTTGGCTCCCAGCAAGAGGTGTCGGTGCGCATGACAAGCCCCCAACAAACAGTTGCAGCGTTCCCCTCGGCTGTGGTTCCTCATTGGGGCCCTTCTCCTCCTGATCAGGTCTGATACCCTCTCTATGTCTGTGTTTTTTCAGGATTTAATTTGTGTTATAAGTAGCCTAGGTAGTCGAAGTAGAAGTAGCTGTGGGAACCATGTAGTTAATGGGGATCCTCGTGGCGATAGGCTCTATACCAAGTCCATTTTGATGTGGGTTGGAAAGCTCTGCAATTTTGCTAAAAATTATAATCGGACTGGTTGTAAAAGGGGGAGATGGAAGACTTGGAAAACCTCTGTATTTTTTTGGCAAGACAGATCGGGTCTAGTCTTGGACAGGGTTCTACCGGATTGGGCCAATGCCTCCATGGTTTTGGGACGGCTTTAGATGTATTTTGCTCTGTAATTCTGTTTCTGTAAAGTAATGCAAGTTTTATTTACAAAAAAAAAAAAAACTATTATTTTATTATTTTCCTTAGGAATCCTATTTAAGACATCAAATTTCCTTTAATGGGGGACTTACTCCAGTCATATCTTGAGGAAATTGAAAAAAAATTAGAGAGAATGAATTTTGAGTCCTCAAAAGTTGATGATTCACTACAACATCATGGGTTCAACTCAAGTCCAAGGATCTGCTTTATCCCCAATGTTGACATGATAAATTTTGATGGCAATGATCCAATCACATGGATTTTTCAAATGGAGCAATTCTTTGATCTACGCTAGGTGCCAACTTTGCAAAAGGATAACATTCAATATGAGGCGTGTCTCTTCGAACCACCATCCTTGGAGAAGGATTTCATGATAGTAAGGAAGGCTGAAAGTAAAAATATGGCGAGGGACACTAGAAATACCACTTCCAACACATACATAGAGAATGATGTTCCTTCTAACCAGCCTCAGAGGTTGATACCTCAACAACTAGATGAAAGAAGAGTGAAAGTTATATGCTTTAATTGTGGCGTCAAGTAAAATAAGGGGCATAAGTGTGGAGATAATAAATTATTCTACATAGAATGTGAAGAGGAAGAAGAAAAATAATATGAACCACTACAAGGGAATGAACTAGAAGTGATTACTCCCACCATATATTGTCATGCTTTGGCTCAAATTGGAACTCCTCAAACTATCAAGATGGAAGGATATATTAAAAATAAAAAAGTTAACAATGTTGATTGATTTTGGTAGTACTCATAATTTCATTCACTATAAAGTAGCCAAAGGTCTCAATTGCTTTGTATATCCAGCATCATAATTTCAAGTAATGATTGCAGATGGAGGAACCATCAATTGTTCAGGGAAATTCCATAATATCAATCTTACTATGGGGGGGTATGTATTGAATAGTCTCATGGTTGTTATCCAAATGGGTGGTGTTGTTGTTGTATTCGGGGTTCAATGGTTACAATCATTAGAAACGATGGATTTTAATTTTCAGAAGCTTTTCATGAAATTTTCGTAGGAAGAAAAATCATTTGTGTTAAATGGTATCACAAGACAACCAAGCAAGGTGATCATATCTAACGGCATGAAAAAATTGTTAAAGAAAGGAAAACAAGGTGTAATTACACAATTATTCTCACTGGATGTTCAAACATCTAAGGCTCCCATTTCCCCATATTTCCAAAGGGTCCTTAATAATCCTTCCAAGGTATTTGAAGATATTCCACATGTTCGATATCCGAACCATGATATTCACTTAATTCTAGGAAGAGTTCCTTCTATCATCATACATTAGAGATACCCTTAAGGCTAGAAGAATGAAATGGATCATATATATGTAGTAGTTGCAAGAAAATCTATAGTTCAAGCAGTGGTAGATTGCATAGAGAACCAACAAGTAGTTCTCCAAATCCTAAAGATGTAAAAACACATGATGAAAACACAAGCATATCAACATCATTGTCAAAAGAGTTTTGAAGAAGGGACAATTGTACGGGAACCTAAACAAATAATTAAACCAAGAACCAAACAAATACGAAATCAGGTTATTACTAAGTACCTCATCAAGTGGAAGAACTTACCATTTGCATATTCAACATGGGAACATAAGTCCTGCATACAGAGGCATCCGAAACTACCCAAGCATTGAGGAAAACACTTGTTTGAAGGGGAGCGACACGTTAATACCTAAATATTGGGCACATTCACCCCTATAGAGTGGTGTATTACCCCCTATATTATGGTGTATTACATATTATTGATGTCGTTCAGGGTCTATTAGTTTTTATTATGCACCTTTATCTCCTATATATAGGAAGGCTATATTTTCATTTTAGTGAGCATTGTATCTTGTATTGTCTTGTGTACTCAGTACATTGTGTAAGGAGGTTCCTCCCTCAAACATGATTGCTATTCATCTCTATTATTCATATTTAAGGTTTAGATTACTTTCTTATGGTGTATTTCTGCTATTTTTATGCCATTTCTGGGACTTGGTTGCATAACAAAGTCCTTACATTTATATCCAAGATGAGATATTCCTATAACTCAAGCATATACTCAGGTGATATATCATCAATAGAAGGAATATATATATTAGTTTCCTCATCCATGATCATAGGAGGTTCATACAACTTAAGATTCTCAACATTCACAATTGAATATATCCTCATATATGGAGGTTATTAAAGCGAAAAGCATTAGTTCCCACCTTTTCTATAATTTCAAAAGGACCACACCTTATTGGCTTGATATTTTTCCTTCTCCTCTCAGCCTCTATTTACTTATATATAGCCAAACAATGTCACCAACCTGAAATTGATGATCAACTCGATGAATATCATGCATGGCTTTATACTTTGCATATATTTTCTCCAATTATTCTTGAACTACTCGTTGCACTGCTTGGATTTGTTGAATGAACTTTAAAGTTGTATTGGCATTAGGATGTCCATCTGCCACATCTTATTTTCCAAAATAAAATCTAGTTGTGTTTTGGGTGAATAACCAAAACAAGTCAGACGAATATTTTTTAGTAGAAGAATGTTTTGCATTCCTTGTAAGCATGTTGTATGTATTGCAACTATTCATCCTGGAGATTAGGATGTTTTTTGTAGTAACCTCAAAGAAGCTAAATAATTGTTATGTTTACCACCTCTATCACCCATCATTTTGTGGATGAAATGTTGTGCTCTTCTTAAGTTTACTATCCATAGTCCCCCATAAGTTTGACAAAAAATAACCCAAGAATCAAATATAATGGAGATAAGAAGCCCAAAATAGAAGAATAAATGAGTTGTTTGTTTAGTTGTGAATTGCTTCTTACATTGAATCAAAATTCACATTTTGTTGAACCGATCCACTACCACAAACATATAATCATGCCCCTTACGAGACAAAGGTATTGCCCCAACAAAGTCCATATAAATACTTTCCCAAGGACGAGAAGGGACTAGAAGATGTGTGTACAACCCCAACTTTCTATTGCTAGGTTTACTGGTTACACACATCATACAACCCCTTATATATTTAGAAACAATTTCCTACATTTACGGTCTATAACAATACCTTTGCAATTGTGCCAATGTTTTAACTACTCCAAAATTACCAGCAATGCAAGAGGAATGTGCTTCTCGAATTACATGCATCCTTTCTTTCTGTGGGATACAAAGTTTTCCCATGGAGTATAAAATTTTACCATGCAAATGAAAATTCTTCTCTTCGACTTTAATCAGTATCAATAAAAAAATCTTACTATCATTCACTAACCTTTTTATTTGACCTGCAGAGATTAGTGACAAGCTTGTTTTCATATGATGTGCATGTATAACGTATTCAATACCGGCCTTGAAAAGGTGAAATTGATTCTTCTCCCTGTAAAATATGGTATTTTGATCATACAAATATTGTATTCGAAGTACAATGCCACATATATCCAGTGGTACTACGTCAAGCTCTACCTCATCCTTGAACTTATCAGAAATTGCAAATTTAATACACAATTCTTTGTTACTTGCAATTGTGCACCACTAGTGACCAATCCTAGTGGATATGGATTTCATGAGGCATAGTAGCTAAACCCAGTTTCTTCATCACTTCTTCAGAAACTAAATTGACTTGTGACCCACTATCAAATAAAGCATCAACTTTGTATGTTTAGTAATGACTCAAATATGAAAGAGTTCACCTCGTTTCTTATCATCTTGACTAGACGAAGACTGCACACTTGCACTTGTATTTTCATGATGAGAAAGAGACATATATTTATCTTTACCTTGGATTCAAACAACTATGAATTTGGATTCATCACTAGAGCCATATCCCACACTTCGTAGCAATAAAGAAGTATTCTTTGCTTTTCCTTTAGCTTTGCATCCTCCACACCTCTTTGGTCTTAATTCCAGATGTAGCTTCCAATATTGTGATATATCATGTCCCTTCTTGCAATGGGAACACAAGGGCTTCTCACCTTCCTATTAATAGTGGTGGTATGCTTACCTTTCCCTTTTCCTAAATTCTTGTGTATAGTCCTTAACACTATGTCATTTACCCTGTCTAAAATATTTCCAATCCATTATATCCTGTTGCATAATACCCTAACGGATAAAATTGTTTTTTCAATGCTGACACAAACTCATACCATGAGTAAATAAAATTATCTTTAACAAGCAAGTCCTCCTGAGTTTTCCTTTCCCACCATATGAGAGTAGTGCCTCCCAGTCAAAGTGAGGCTAACTAGATTTTGGCTTCATCTCCCACCAGCTTTTGTATTCTACAATAAATCTCTAATTTCCTAACCCAATAACCCAGTTTCTCAACATTAACTTCTCCATTAAACATGGGAAAATTATAATTTATGTCAAGCGTCAATAATGGTATATTCAGACCATAATTCTTAGAGTGTTTTTTATGTGCATCTGATGAAGTTCTAGAAGAACTAATATTAGAAGAAGTCGATGATGATCAAGATGATGGAGACGATGGAGTTTTAGGAGGATTTCCTCCATTACCTTTTTTATGAGGTATTCCCTGTTGTTTTCATCTTCTTCCTTATCTTCTTCTCCAATCTTTGTTGATAATCTACAAACAACTTCTCTACAATTTCAGCCATCTAGTAGAAAGATTTGCAGAAATCGTTCTCATATTTTGCATGATAATCTTTATCTGCCATTTACTTGGTCCGATGTGTATGCCCAACTTCTAGATTGAAAGGCTCAAGTTCTCCTTTCACAACTTTAATCTTAGCCCTAGTTACCATTCACAAACTCACAATTCTTGGGTTAAACCAACTCTAATATGAATAGGATCCATAAACCTCGTGATCTTTTTAGTTAACCAACAAGAATTTAAAATGTGAATTGTTCTTAATTGCTAAGTTTCAAGAAGGAATAAACAATAAGATTAAAGAGAACAATACGAACAAAATTATGAGTATAAACAAAGATTGCAACCATGAAAATCAAGACTGTAATTTATTAATGAAGTTCGTCTCGGAATGCCTACATCTCTGGGTCCACTTCTAGTGCTACCAATTGAATTAATTCTTCAAATGTAAAAGGTTACATCAATTCTGGAGAGTGACATAAATATAACTGTTTAGAAAGAGGACATACACACTCAGTGCGATACCTCAAGCATACAGATGGAGGCTCTTAGTCTTCCACTCAATATCTCCAAGCACTGGACAACACACTATTTTCTTCTATAGTTTGGAATTCCTCTCTATATTAATGAAATCCATTTAACTCTTACTGTTCCAACTGTGTATTTATTCCTCCCTTGTCCATTTCTATCTTTATTTCTTCCCTCCTAGACATGTCTAAACAGTATATTAAATAGAATAATTTGGTTGGTAAACATCTGTGGATAATGTGCCCAATTTGGTACAAAACCCATCTCGATGCCCAAATTACATGTAGGATAAGGATCCATGCCTAGATTAGGAGAAGAATGGCACGAAATGAGGATTGAATTCAAAGATACGTGTCCAAATATCTCTGTACAAACTAAAAAACCAAATCTACAAATGTGATTTCCATTTTAAACCAGGGTCATTGATCCAAATATGTCGTCGAATAAGATGGACTGTTGATTTACAATCTGCCACTATAACCCTGATTGTTCGATGTCGACTTGTACGATGTCGTCTTGCCTGATGCTGACCCTCTAATTGTTCTAAACCTGACGTCGAAAATCGAAATTCAAAACTGGAAACACAACTTCGCTAACTATCCTCCTGACTCTCGACCCCCGACCTTCCGACTATTATGATCTTGATGTTATAAGTCATAAGTCTACAGTCACCACATGATTAACACAATTGTCATTTACTCTCCTAAATTTCAATCGCGTCCTAATATGACTCAGGAATTAGAAATAGACCCTGCTTCCACATGCCATGTGTCTAAAGGTAATTGGTCAAAGTGTCAAAAATTCAAAATGTGATAACTTCCATATCCAAAGTCCAAATTTGACAAAATGGATATCCTCAAAAAACTCATAGTGGACTTTATACATTTCTAATATTTCCTTAAGCATTTGAAGAGATTAAAATTAATTAATTTGGAAGATTCTCCTAGATCAAATATATCCAAAAATCTATCTGAACATAGAAACATACTTTACACATTGATCTTCAAACAAATTATTATATAATTACAAAATAATTAAACTTTTACTTTTAAAAAAATTATAAAAAAATCTAATTATAAATAATAATTATTATTATATAATTATAAATAAATAAACAGTTACTTTAAAAAAAATCTAATTATGAAAAATAATACAAACTTATTGTATATATATACGAAAGTTTCTTTGACATATAAATGCATCTAATATAAAAATAAATAAACATTAAAAAAAATGGTTTACCATTTTTTCGGTATATATATAACAAAATTATAAATATATTAAACATCATTTAAATTATTAATCATTCTATTTATGTATATAAAAAAACTATATGTAAAAATATAACAAAATTATAAATATATTAAACATCATTTAAACTATTAACCATTCTACTTAGGGTTTCTTTGACCTATATAAAGGCATCATCATAATAAATCATTTACCATTCTTAGCAGTATTATTACCTATGTATTAAAAAAAATATAAAATAAATTTAGAAAACATAAAAACAACATATAAAAACATAAGAAACGTTCGCCATTACTCATCTATTAATAAAAAATAAAAATAAAAAAATCGAAGAAAGAAAGCACCACAGTGTACAACGAATAGCGCAATCTTCAATATGTATAAAAACATGGATTATTCCATTAGTTGTGGTTGGAATCTACTTCTATAACCCCCATAATTTGAAGCAATTGACATAAATTAGTTTTCAGGTGGACTTCAGAAACAAAATTAAGTTGGATGTCTTTTTAAAGCCTCTAATTTTAACAAGCCTTATTTTCATTTTCATTTTTTTAAAATCTAGTTTGATGTAGTAGAGGTATAACTAGCATTTACACCATGAGGTGCAAAGGAATGCCGAGGGGATAAACATATGGAATGTGAAAAGTAAGGCTAAGCTAATAAGAATTTGTTTTATATTAATATTATAAACAAATATATTTCATGCAAACAACACTACATTGTAAAATAGGGAAACAAAATTACTAAAAAAATAGAGAATACTAAAAATGACAATATATAACAAAATTATATAGAAAAAATGAGATATTATAGCATACAGAGGACATGTGTTATTGCTTTTCATAAGACAACTATTACAATTGATTTTGCAAGAATTCCAGGCTAGCATTGAGAGTTCACAAACAACCATTTCCTTTTTACAAATTCCCAAGTTTTTTTTGAATCTTTTGTTGTGAAAAAATGTTGCATTTGACATGTATATAGTTCTGCATAGTCGATTGGAGAAGCTACAAAAAAAATAGATAATAATCAAATAAAACTATTTTGACAAAATACATTTCGAATGCATGTTGAAACTGATAACGCATAAGAGATATGCAAATGTTCATTGATGTCAATGTTATTTTTTTTGCAAGTTCAATGGCAGATAGGAAAATCAATTTTATTTTGTGCATGGAAAATAATTACAACAACACATGCATGTTTTGTTTGTCATGGAACAATGTTGAGGATAAATGTTGGTTCATCTACCACCAATGGAATATGGACTAATACTTTGAAGGTATGATGGGCTAACCTATGCAGAAATCATTCCACTGTCAAATGTATACAAGATGAGCAGAGTTTCCCTGGTAGACTAAATACCACGTTTCAGAACTACTCTTACCCATTCTGAAATAACATTTACAAACAGTTTGCAAAATGAAACCCTCAATTTGACAATAAATATGTAGTAATTCACACTTGCAATCATTCTACTGACAAATGTATGCAAGATAATATAAATTTGTTTTAAAATAATTACACACACTGTATAAATCACATCTAAGAAACTTGTAATTAAATTCTAAGATTTAAATAATCAGGATTAAAATTCCTATTGCAATAACAAACTCAATTCAAAGCCAAAGAAATACCAAGCAAATGTTTTGCTAGCATAATGAATGTCGAAAACAGTTAATCAAGGTTAAGTAATACCTACGAATTTGACCAAGTGGCAAAACCTCTGGTGTAAACGCAGACCAGCAAAATCAATACAAGCAAACCGAAGCCAAACAGTAGAAAATATTGGTTACCTTAAAATTTTTATAAATGTGCAAAGCAAAGGCGGTGCAACATCAAACCTGGTAAACCAAAAATTCTGACAAGATCTTCCAAATCCTCATAAGATAATCTGCAATTAAGAAATAGGCCCATGCCTGAACGAAGTGACCAACTTTATTTCAATTATGGAGCAACAATGCATTGATGAAGCATTGACAAAGAGCCTTCATGTCGATGAAGGGACATCCGTAACTATTCTTCATCGACTCAAGCGGTAGTGAAACAACACTGTGACCAAATTGACCCCACAAACCTTGAGCGTAAACACAAGGCACTTGGTTGAAAATCCCTCGGTGTGAAACCTTCGCAAAGGGTATGCCCAGTTTGCAAAGAAATGAACTGTGCGGGTTGTGGATTGCGGATGTGCATTTTGACTTTTCTTGAAGACTGCTTCCGCAATTACCTTTTCGCATTTATCTTTCCTCATTTACCTTTCCTCAAATACCTTTCTGCATTTATCTTTTTGCAAATACCTTTCTATGTTTACCTTTCTGCAAATACCTTTCCGCAATCATCTTTCCGCAATTATCTTTATGCTTTTTCTTGAAACTTCTTCCACAATTTGCGGATTGATGGTCTGCTTTTCGCAAATTCTCAAAAGTGACTTCTGCAAATATCTTTCTGCAACACTGTGAACCGTCAATTGCTTTGTGGAATCCACCTCGTTCGTTTATCTATCTTCTCTGTATAATTATTAACACTTTTTTTCATAGAGTCACTAATTTTCCATTCTCAAATGCACTCTTCCTTTATAAGTCTGCAATAATATGTTCTGCTACAGGAATAATATCTTGATGATATAACTATTTATTCTAAAAAGAGGAATGATCATTTGTTTTCTCTTAAACAAGTGTTTGAAAGGTGTAGGAAGTATGGTATCTCTTTGAACCCAAAGAAGTCAATTTTTACAGTCACAGAAGGTAAACTTTTTATTTGAAACATGTTGTTTCCGCAATCCGGATGTTCGAAACTTTTAAGTTTCGAATTTGTCATTTCCGCAACCCGCACCCCACAATGCAGATTGCGAATGTTAGAAAGATTTTGGTCAATAAAAATTGAATTCTTGGTTCTGCATTTCCACAACCCACAATGCAAATAGCGAAAATCAAAAACCAAAATACACAAATCAAAAGTTACACTTCTGCAATTCTGCAATTATTAAATCAATTCTTTTTCAATAATTTCTTTTTCTTTATTTTTTATTATATTAATTGATTATAAACAAAATGGTTTTCAAAATTAAATATAATAGTTTTTTACTTTATAACTTATAGTTATATGACTTTATGGGCTTTTTCAGCTAAGGACTAACTAATGTCATGTTGTCTAGAAGTTGGAAACTATGACATTATTATGGAAAAAAATAACACTTCATCCATAACCACTCGCACTAAACCCAATTAATAGACAACCATAACTAATATGTTGCGAGAATTGTTATTAAATATGACATGAAGCACGATTTTGTTAAAACTATATTATTATATCAAGTCTTAGTAATCACTATCGCAATATTTATATGTCCTCGGATTTTATTTATTCCAAGTATTAATGGATTTTATTTATTGCAAGTATTAAAGGATAGGGGATTTTTATTAAAATTAAAATCTCATTTCCTAAATCATATGTATAATTTACATACTCTTCTTATTTAAAATTCATTTGCCATTAAATAAAAAAGGCACTTCTTAATCCGCACTTCTTAATCCTACCTTCGTATAGTAGGTAATTACAAAGAACAATGTTATTATTTATCTTTCATTAATAATGAAATGTAATTAATATGGATTATTTATGAGTTTTTATAAATGTTTTCTTACAACAAATTGTTGTGGATGTTTTGTGGATGTTTTGACTTAGTTGTTAAGCAATCTATAACCACTATCATAATAACTATTTGATGCAATCTAGAGGTCAGAAATGTTATATGATGGCATGGTTGAGTGAATTCCATGGAGTAATGGAATGGCAATATGAAGGAATTCATTCCCTACTTTGTGTGGTGTGGGTTTGCCACCAGATAAGAGCAAGGACATTGAGATGGTAAAATAAAAGATAGGGACAAGGATATTGAGATGGCATATTAGAAACACTACACATTGAGCTTGTAGTAGCATAGGGCATGTTTGAAATTATGCCTTAAATTGTGGATCTTTATGTGGTGTGAGTGTGCCACAAATTGAGAATCTAGTAACATATGGCATGCTTGAAAGTATGCCTTAAAATTTTTGGATCTTTTGTGGTGTGAGTGTGCCACCAAATAGGAGAAGGGATAATGATATGGTAGCATGGGGCATGCTAGAAGGCATGTCTTAAAATTATGGATCCAAGTATGAGAGTTCCACCATTGATTTACATGTTATAATGGGGGAGAGATATGATAATGTACAACTAGAAAGGAGAGACTTAATTTGATTTGGATGAGATCATAAAAAAAAAACTAAAATAGCTTAGTGATGGTAGTAATAAAAGTCACATCAATTAGAAACTACATGAATTAATTTCAATTGAAAATACACGAATTAATTTCAATTGGGATGAAAAGACCCCAAATTCTAGATAAGAATGAATTATAAAAATATATTTAAATATAGAAAATAAGTGACAGGTCAAGAAAAAGAAAAGGGATGCTAATGCAAAAGTAAGTAGTAACAACAACAAATAATAAAAATAAAAATAAACTTCAAAATTTCTCATATAAAACATATTTTAAGAAAACATACAAACCATTAAAAATCTAATTCACCATGCATCATGCATCTACATAGATTTAACCTTGGTAAAAGTTTCGTATTCCATAAACATTGAAATTAAAATAAACCTGTGGATTAGAACTCGAAGGTAAAAAACACCATCAAGAGTATAAAAAAAAATAGTCTTATAAAGTTATTCTCAAAACAAAACTCATAAAGACCTAAATAAGATAAATAAACCAACATTTGAAAATCTTATCGAAAACGGCGTAAAAACCCCCGACAACAACTTCTAGCAAACATTCTAGACACCGAAATAAGTTTTCATACAAAATTTATTTGAAAAGGAAAAATGCCACGAATACAATTTAGATAACAAGTGAGTTAACAAAACGACATTATTTCCTACACTCCCCGTGAGCAGTTCAATTTCCCCCATCCTTTGCATTGAGGCTTTGAAGTTTTCAAAAAACTGGGTTTGATTCTGCTACCTGGTTAAACATGTATGCGCTGGCAATGGAATTGGTGAGAAGTTCCGCAGACAATGGAATTGGTGAGAAGTTCCGCAGAAGATCCAGGCTATGTTTAGCTCTAGCTCTAGGTTACCAAAACAAAATAATGGCTATCAAAGGTGAAGGTGAAGGTGAAGGTGAGGGAGATAAGAATATCCATTTCCACTATTGTATTGTTGTACTGTCCAATAAACTATTGCACCCACTCTTTAGGTTCTCTTCTCCTTCTCTATGTAGAACTTGTCCAGGGAAGGATCCATATCTCCAGCTCCAGCTCCAGCTCCGTTGGAGTTGTAAATTATCTTGTTGTACGAAGGACAGTATGCGCATTTGCACCATAGGATTATGATCAACGTATAAGATAGATAGATGTGTAGAAAAATTACTAAATTAGTCTAATTCGTCTAAGGCAACAAACACAATTAGTCTAATTCGATTGAAAGGTCCTCCACTCTGTCAACAAAATTAGTGTAATTCGATTGGTTGACTTGTTGATCACATGGACAGACCTAGAGCTTCATCTATCTCAACCACAACCATGGATTTAAATGGTCATGGATTTCCATGAAGGAAAATGCATGGACACATATAGTTGTATAATTAGAAAAAACATATTTGAAATAAATATAAATATAAATATAAATAGATTAGAAATATTATAAACAAAACAGATTTGAATATTGTGTACAACAGAAAGAAACAACGTCGCGATCAGCTAGAGCAAGAATGAATGTCAGCACATGAGACCACTCAAGGACACGTTTTCTCTATTTGATCCAAGGTGGCACTGTCGATAACCTCAAATCCACAATCCACGCACTTTGAGAATAGGGATTCAGTCTTTTTCTGCGATGTTGTTGTTTTGTGTATAATTCAACACGCAACCCTGCCTGCAATAGCACCAAAATTTTGATGAAATTAATTACCAACATAGTAAATATTAGATCTTAAGAATTTAATTTATACGTACGTTCAAGCAGTTGGCATACCCTGACGAAGCAATCATGGAAGTGAAGCCTCAATACAGAATCCGCTAGAGTTGGATATGCTTCTATGTATTTCCTGACCACTTCATGTTCAACAATGCTCTCAGCCCATGGGCAGCTTTGCACATAGAAATTCTGTATGGGTTTTTGTCCGGCCTCGCACATTGGCACTAGTAGCACTGTTGCAGTTATTGCAACTCCCAAAATAACAACACCAATTGCATTAAGGACTGAATTTGAAACAAAATTTTGCTTACTGATCTGCATCATGCACCTGCAGTAATTGCGGTTCACAGGAAAAAGGCGGGATTCAGCAAAAATCTCTTGAGACAATGGAAAAACTAAGAGTCTACCTTTATATTTATAGCATTCATGTGGTTGACCGGACATAACCCTTCCTTCGGTTATGTTGTTCAGTGACAGGTAGATTCAAGATTATGTATTAGCCTTACTTGCATTTGCATTTGCATTTGCATGGGTAAGTAGAGGGAAGGCTAGTTTTTGTATGTCATCTCTTAAGTAATATAAACATCATGTGTCCCCCGCCACCCATCCGGTAATCGAAAGTTTAAACATATCGGACAATCTGTATAGCCAATCCATTAGATGTGTCTGTTAAAGAAAGAATTGTTGCAGATAAGGACATTCCATACTTCAAATGGATAATCTACACGACAACGCACCCTGAATCCAGCAAAATTGACACCATTGCAATTATATTATC